>JALPBZ010000116.1:0-65658 GCA_026538355.1 Cryptococcus sp. GC_Crypt_5
GGTAATGTACGTCCACACCATTGATCGTCGCTGACGGCAGATCCTCTTGGTTGTCTGGGAGATTGGTAATATCATCGCGGGGACGATGGCGCTGTCGTTTGACTATGAAAAGAAGTCGTGGCATCTGTTCTTGTTCTTCCTGGTGGGTCTAACGATCTCGACTCCGCTGACGACAGGCGGTGCTCGTGTTCATCGGATTGGTCGGGTCAAGACCGTGGGGACGTAGCCATTACTTCTGGTTGATATCTGGTGAGTCTACGTGTCCGATGATCGCTGACGTCAGGCGCATTCGGGCTGTCTATTTGGGCGGTGTTGTGCATCACCTTACTCGCGACGAACGCGACGAAGAATCGCACAGGCGACGCATTCAACGACTTTTATAACACGACCGGATGGGGGTCTAAGCCCTACGTCTACATACTGGGCTGGACATATACGAGTATAGCGAGCGGCGCGGACGCCTCGGCACAGTGAGTCTACTATAGTCGCCCGAGCTAACGTCCAGTATGGCGGAGGAGACGCAGAACCCATCGAGGAACGTGCCCAATGCCATGGTTGTCTCGGTTATAGGGGTGGGTCAAGCGTGGTGTGCAGAGCTGACGACAGACATACGTCCTTGGTTATATCGTAAGCCGCTTAATATTTCTTCGCTGACAACAGGCGATCGTGCTACTCATCCTCGCGGTCAAGCCGGAAGACGCAGTGATGGTCAAGAGCCACGCATTCCCATTTGTAAGTGTACAAGCGTTACATTGCTGACCCCAGGGGTACATATTGACCAAAGCCATCTCGAAATCCGGCGCGGTGACGATCTGCTGCTTGATGATCGTGGTGATGCTGCTCCAGTCTCTCGCCCAGCTTCAAGCGTCGTCGAGGTTTGTCTTTGCGCTCGCACGGGACAACGCGCTGCCGTTCTCGGACATCGTCAAGAAGACCAACGTTCATCGCATGCCGGTGACTGCCAATTGGCTCGTGATCGCGTTATGCGCGCCGTTCGCGTGTATGACTCTGGCGTCGGAGTCGACCCTGTACTCTGTCCTAGCTGTCGCGGCGAGCACGTTGAGTTACGCCGGGTACCTCGTGCCTGTCGCTCTGTACTTCTTCTCCGATAAAGATCTACAGTCAGAAGGCCGCACGTCGTGGTCGTTGCGCAAATGGAGGTGGGTTGTGGTGTTGACGACCAAGCTGACATCGCAGTAAACCCATCGCGTTGCTGGGCGGCTTATACGCCGTGTTGGTCATTGTCTCATCGACGTTTCCCGGGTCCAAGCCGGTGACTCCTGGTGGGTCATCCACTCTTTAATCTGTACATCGCTCACCCTTCCCCGCAGATACGTTCAGCTGGTCGCCTGCGATCCTCCTCGGCACGGTCCTGATCTGCCTGATCACCTGGAAGTCTTATGGTGAGTCGAACCCATAATATGAAGCTGACACCCAGGCGACCGGCACTACTCTGGGCCTATACGCGCGTTGACAAAGTGGCAAACCGGCGTCGAGCTGGACTTGTCAAGCACACTGGGGCCTAGGTCGAGGAACAGCGCGGTGTCCAATGCGGTCGTGGAGGCGGACGAACCACAGCACGAGACCGCGTCGTCGTTGAAGCTGGCTCTAGAGCCGCACTACCCTACAGTCTTATCGGACAACGGCCTGGTGATAGTCACCAGCGCGGATAGTGCGCTCTCTGGCCATACGGGGGAATGGACGGAGATGTCGACGGACGACGCGAGCGACGGGTCGACGTCTACAGTCACGCGGAGTAGATCGGTGCAATAGTTGTAAGATAGGTATAAGTTTGGTGTCATATCCTCGTCGTGTTGTACCAGGCATGCAAACTGTCTCTGCTATTGGTTCTGCGTATTACTTGCATTTTACATTTTGACTACTATGCTACAAAACCCTTAAATTTCACCTACGCAGCGATATGCTCGACCTCGCGATCCCAGACACGGTGCTTAGACAGACCATCGATGAACATCGCGGAGAACTCTGCGCCGGTGCCGACGGTCGGCGCGAACAAGACACCGTTCTCGAGCGATATACTGCTGGTCTCCTTGACCGCCGCGGGGAAGTCCCCGGGGAGACACAGGTCGGTGACGAATGGCACCGCGTTGCCTGTGGCACCAATAGTCTTGAAGTGCATGTATGACTCGCGGACGGCGTGGATGATACGGCCCATCTTGAGCTGCTTGGCGTATGCCTCGTCGGGTCCACCGATGAGCACGATCGCGTCAAAGTACGTCGATCGGCAGGTCTCGAAGGTGAACTCTGCGGAGAGGGTCTGGCCGCTGCTCGACTCGACGGGGCCAGTGGCCGGGCCGACGACGTTGGCGATGACGCTTGACGCGCCAAGAGCCAGCTTGATAGCTGACGCGGCGACAAAGTCGAAGCCTTTGTGGACGAAAATACCAACTCGTCGACCGGCGGCGGTGAACGTTTGGTTCTTGCCCTCGACCATGCTCAAGAACTCGGACTTTCTGCCGTGGTTGGGCTGCGCTTCGCCGACCTTGATCGAGGGGAACTTCTCCGCGACCGCGAGGGCAAAGCCGTGGTCGATGAGATTGTACCTGTCGATGGCGGTTTGGATGACAACGTCCTCAAGACATTTACCAAGCTCGAACTGCGCCGCCTCAACGATGTGCTTCTTCTCCGGGGCCGACATCGAGTTGTAGAAGAGCTGCGCCTGGCTCACGTACTCGTTGAACTTTGGTGCGAGCATCCTCTCCTTGATACCTGAAACGACCTCGGGGTACGACTTGAACCCGCCCTTGTGCGCAGGGGTCGTGGGCATCGCGTCGAAGCGGTTGGGGTGGTAGGGGGTACGGCTCTTCTTGCTGAACATCTGCATGCCACCGTCGCGTGCGGTGGTAGCAAAGGGGCAAACCGGTTGGTTAACGGGTATGTCGCTGAAGTTGACACCGATACGAGAGATCTGCGTGTCAAAGTAAGAGAAGTTTCGGCCGGCGAGCAATGGGTCGGAGGTGAAGTCCATTCCTGGGACGATGTGCTGGGTGCAGAAGGCAACCTGCTCGACCTCGGTAAAGTAGTTCTCGGGGTTACGGTTGAGAGTCATGGTACCGATGTTTTGCACGGGGACGAGGTCCTCGGGAATGAGCTGTACGATGATTAGCACTTGTCGAGGCTTTTAGACGATCTACTCACCTTGGTCGCATCGAGCAAGTCGAAGTCAAATTTGTGCTCATCCTCCTCCTTGACCAGCTGCACACCAAGCTCCCACTTGGGGTACGCACCAGCCTCGATCGAGTCGTACAGATCTCTGCGGTGGTAGTCTGGGTCCTGCCCGGCGAGCTTCAACGCCTCGTCCCAAACAAGACCGTGGGTACCGAGATGCGGTGTCCAGTGGTACTTGACGAACGTGCTCTTGCCCTCGTCGTTGATCAGTCTGAAGGTGTGCACGCCGAAGCCTTGCATCATGCGGTAAGATCGGGGGATGGCGCGATCGGACAGGATCCACTGCTGCATGTGGGTGGTCTGCGGGTGCAGGCCCATGAAGTCCCACGCGTTGTCGTGCGCGGTCTGCGCCTGCGGGATCTCGTTGTGCGGCTCGGGCTTGACGGCATGAACGAGGTCGACGAATTTGATAGCGTCCTGGATGAAAAACACGGGAATGTTATTTCCGACGATGTCCCAGTTGCCCTCGTCGGTGTACAGACGAGCGGCGAAACCACGGGGGTCGCGGACGCTGTCTGCGCTGCCTCGGGAGCCGTTAACGGTGGAGAATCGGACGTAAGCGGGGGTGATCTTAGAGGTATCGGTGAGGATCTGCGCGTCGCGACGTTAGTCGCGGTAATGTAGCCACAATCAAAATACCCACCTTGGCAGAGGTGATCCCGGTCAGCGGCGTGTGCAGCTTGAACTCGCCGAAAGCGCCTGCGCCACGAGCATGGACGACTCGCTCGGGGATGCGCTCGTGGTCAAAGTGCGAGATCTTCTCGCGGTTGTGGAAGTCTGCGTCGTGTCAGCGGTGATCAAGTGATCGGTGAGATCGCAACCCACCCTCAAGGACGGCGGGTCCACGAGCGCCAGCCTTCAGCGCGACGTCGGTCTCTGAGACCTTTGCGCCAAAGTACGTGGTCAGAGGGGTCTTGCCCTCGTCTACGCGGTAGCCCTCCATCTGGCGTTGCTTGGCATCGCCGACGGTGCTGTTGATTACTGTGAGGTGTCAGCGTGAGCCATGTAGACGATCGCGCACCTTTTTGAGCGACTGCAGCCATTGTGATTGATATTTGGGGGGTTGAAGCGAAGAAGCCTGAGAAGGTTCAGCTTATATATCTCCTGCGGGACGTTGGGACGTTGGGGATCGAGCCACCCACCTGCTCAGTGGCAAATAGTCCGCAGCATAGTTTATTAGCCAACTGGCTTATTCCAGTAACACGCAACCGGGCGATACGCGACCAACCAGAGCTGATCGGATGCAAAGCAGGCTAAAACAAAGCCTTTGTCGTCATTAAAGGTGGGAAAGTACGTCATTCAGCGGTCAGTCGCCGGTTACCATGGGATTCCAGCGATTCGACCTCGGACTATTAATATACGGTCTCCGAGTGTGGCGGTGGACAGCTGACTGTACTTTAATTCGCTTGGATGCTGACTGTACATCGCTTGTGCACATCGGTTGCATGCTGCATGCTGACTGTACACCGCTGTGCACCGCTCGTCTAATATCTATGCAGTATCACGCTGATACGCCACGGACAAAGTCATTCACAAACTGCACAGTCTCGTTGGGCCTCTCCGCGTGGACCCAATGCCCAGCGTCCAGCGTCTCCAACCGCATATTAGGGAAGAAGGCCTCTGCCACGGGGATATTATGCTTGTTGATGTATTTTGAATGCTCTCCTTTGAGGAATAGTACTGGGCCGGACCACTGCGGAGATGTCGCATTTACAGGCGGCGGTGGGGAGTATGGGAAATCACCAATGTCCGGGATCGCGGCGTTTAGCAGGGTTAGGGGGATGCGGAAGACAAGGTGTGGATCTTGTCCGTGAGTCATGCGGGTGTTGGTGAGGAGAAACTGCCGCGTGGGGAGGGACTAGCTCGTCAGTTAGGACATACTCTCGCGACTCACCCGCTCGGTCTTCTGCAAGATCTTATCGGCCTCTGCCTTTGTCTTCACTCTCGCCTGCTCAATCTCCATCATGCCCTGGGTGTACGCCGCGAACCTGTCTCGTCAGTCAAAGCAGTATCCTTTACTCACTCCTCGGAGATCTTGCCTCGCGCAGGGGACATGTCCACGCTGATCAGCGTGCGCAGCGGCTTGTTCAGTTGATCATTCAGTGCAAAGGCCATCACAGCTTTCCCGCCCCTAATCATCAGCTCAGCACGTATACACCACCCACATGCTGTGTCCCATCAGATTAACTCCTGATTTCAGATTCTGCTTCTCGAGGAACGCTGCGATATCCGCGGCCATGGCAGAGTACGTGTGCGGCTCAGCATGCGGCGATTGGCCGTGATTCCGCAGATCCTACGTCTCAGCCAGCGTCGTTCGTTCTCACCCACTAAAGTGTATATCGGCATCCCTAGCTTTTGCGCGAATGACTTGGCGAGTGATCGCCAATTCTGCTTCGAGCCGCTGAAGCTCAGCTTGATAGCGCTCACGACACTCACAATAGCCCATGGCATATCACGAGGCTCTGCCCCTCGGCGCCAGACGCGGGCGTGGGCGGCTGCACGACATCGAACGAGAGGTCGACGGGGACCACTGATCCTGTCGTCGGCTTCGTCGGGGTCGAGAACGCTCGGCGCTGCGCTGGAACGGTGAGAACGTTCTCGCGACCATTAAAGAGAGATGGAACACGCGTGACGCTGGTGCACCGACGACAAGCCACATCAGCTATCCCCGAGCGCAGAACACCTCTGAAGCGGAACATGGCGTGGATGATGCGCGAGAAGTGTACACTGATCTCAACTTTTGCATGGTCGAAGGATGTGGAGGACATAGACGGCTCTTGCGGGCCTATCTCCGAAGTTGAAAATTACCGTAAATGGTATTTACGGGACCTCCACTTCTGATGGTCTGCCGAGCCGAAGAGCTTCGCGTCTTTTGCCACTCAAGCCGTACACTGACTCTGTGCCGGTGAGTGCAAAGCTATATAGCTGTCACAAACCACTCTCCGCCTGATCACCACTCACTCGCTCACTCGCTGATCACCATGGCCACTTTATCCACCTGATACCTTCGTACACTCCAAGTGAGCTACGATGCCCGCATTCACATCGACGACCGTGTCGACGCTCTTCCGCAAGGTTGCTAGCGCCGCCAGGTATGTCCAACCTGGTATGAAGGTGGTTTCGGCCCGACCCCTAGCCCCGAGACGGGCTATCAATACCTTACAGCGGACGCGAAACGCTGTCAAGCAGATCATACATCAGACCTTCCCCTCTACATCACTACCATCGCACCAACTCGGTGTTGGTAAATCAGTCCAAGCCGCATCCAGAGGCTTCTCCCACAATGCCCCCCGTCGACCCCTAGGACCCGTCGGGAGAGCGGTCCACGCATCGACTCGACCAAAGTTCACCGGCGCGTCGATACAGGCCAACGTCGGTCTTGGCTCAGCGAGGACGTTCGCCTCGGGTCCCGCGTCAAGTGTCCACGCTAAAGTACCCATGACCCTCCGGGCGTTCGCGTCGCTGCTCGACGATGACCATGATCACAAAGCCCTCCCCCGCGCAACCAGATACTCCCCATACACCAGATCCAAACCCCTCCGCTCTCGACAGTGCAGGTCCAACCAGGAGTCATACCGACACTACTTCCAAGCCCCCATCGCCGTCGTTACCCTCCCCCCAACACCTGAGACCCTCGTCACCGCCGGTGCCACTACCGTTCTCGCATTGCCCCTCTCGCCATCCCTCGACGCGCTGCTCGTGCCAACTCCCCGCGTGACCTACGCTGAAACCTCTGTCGGCGTGGACATATTTGCCCGGCTCGTCCAAGGACTCCTACCCATCCACGAGGCGTTCAGCAATCACTCGTCGACGCGGATCAACCCGTTGCTGTACAAACTTGACAGCCTTGGTGTGCTCGACCAGGACACGACGGCAGAGGTAGTTTGCGACGCAGAGGGGCGGCCGGACATCCTTCGATTGGTGTTCAATGATCGCTCGGTTGCCGACGTTAAGACACTCCTCGGGGACAGCCTGAGAAAAGGTGAAGACGGCGAGTGGTGGGCATTGTTCCTAGCGGAGAGTGCGGAGAGTGGCCATTTGAAACCCGACCGGATGGAGCTGAGCGTCGCGGAGCGGCAAGACTTGATGGAGGATTGGACCGGACCGTCAACAGTGATGCCAGCTTCCCCGCCTACGCTGGTCTTCCCCACCCTAGACATGTCAGCTGTGGATGTACATCAACACGACCAATCACCCATCTCCTGGCCCAGCAGCGGGTCGTCGACGCCATTGTCCCCCGACCTCGACCCATCGCCCACCTCGTCCATCTTCATCGAGTCGCTCACGGCCTCGCTATTATCCGAGATGTCAGAGTCGTCAGAGGTGCTATGGGAGATCAGCCCGTCTGACGCGGATTCGGACGTCGAGTCGGCAGAGGGAGAATCGTGGGGGGAGGTCAGCGTGGTTGAAGAGACTAGCAGTCCTAGCGTCCTAGGGAGGTGGTCAGGCTCTGGTCAAGGTTTTGGCTTTACGCAGGCGTGGTGATGTCTCTGTAATGATTATGATCCTTTGTACACGCAATATACGATGCATTTTTGTTTTATCACCGTCCGCGACGCTTCTTCCCTCCGCTAGGTGTCCCAGCGCGAGGAGGAGTGGCTGGTGCGACCACAGGCGCGCTGTCTGACGCTCCAGCAAGCACATTGGACAACCTAATGATCAGCACAACTCCTTCACCGACTAACTCACGACCCCGCCCAGTCCATATTCTGCAAGCCCTGCATCTTCTTCCTCGACTCTGCCATCTCTCTCGCGAGCTCCGGGTCATCAGTCATGCTCGACTACGGGTGTATCGTATCAGCGTTGCGTTTACCGCGTCACCGCGTCTCGTTGAGCCTCGACGCACCATCAACTTTGGCATGGCGAACATCATGACGCCCGAGAAGGCCATCATGAGGACCATGGGGTTCTTCAGGAGACCCAGGACGTTCATCCCGCTCTTGATCGAGTAATAGTCCTCTTTGAGTAATGGCTGGAAGCTCAAATGCGTGGGGAGCGAAGGGGACGATGCGGGAAGGGGTTCGCGCGCCGGGTGGTAGATCTGCACGTGCACCGAGGTGTTTGAGACCGTCACGAAGAGCTACCCAGGTGTTAGCGTTGGTCAGAGCCAAGTGAACAGTTCGGACGTACAGGAGCAAAGAGGTATCCCGGGACGATCGCCTCCAGTACATACTCGCCATCATCGACGTTGGGTCTAGCAGATGTCAGCGGCGATTTCGTAGCCCAGAATATGATCCAGCTCACAAGTGGAAAGTCCCGTCTTGGCGGATGAACGTCGTCGCGGCGCCGTGATTCAGCGAGACTCGGCTAGAGGGGGACATCGCGCCGACTGGATCATCAGTGCACATCTCGTGTAGATTACTCACCTGAAAGAACATGATTGAAAGCTATCTGCCCAGAGAGCGTGACTGCGCTCGCGAGGGGGAGCACCCTGTCCAGCCATGGTATCAGTCGTGCGACCGTATCATCAAACAGTGATCTGGCCAATGCACTCACAGCGCCAGGAGGTAGAGTGCCGGCCGCATCGCACAATAGTCGTTGCAATGTAGAGATGTAGAGTAAGGACGAATCGGTAATTAACGAGTTCAAGGTAAAGTCGCGAATATCAGCCGGACTGTGATTTTCTCAATATTGCTCGTCAACTCAGCCAGACCACCTGTCACTCGCCGCCCATGACCCACTTTGCGGCGTTCGACGTCTCGCGACAAGGTGACCATCTCACTGCTCAGCTTCGGGGCTATGACTGATTCCTATTATGCATGACCCAGTGTTCTACCGGACGGCACTGTCCACAGGGATAGTCAACCTCAAACCGCTCTTGCCCGGCCGTGCGTGCGGCGCTTCCTACTCGCCCACATGCTAATGCGGCGCTGGTAGACGTACTGATCATCCCCAGGCGGGTGGTACCGCGGCTGGCCGACTTGGACTCGCATGAAGTAACAGACCTGTTCCTCACAGTGCAGCGCGTGGGCAAAGTGCTCGAGAAAGCGTACAACGCGCAGGCCCTGACAGTCTCCCTCCAGGTAAGCATGTCGAACCTTACGAGCTGACGGTAGTAGGACGGGGCAGTCGCAGGCCAGTCCGTCCCGCATGTCCACGTCCATCTTATCCCGCGACGCAAAACGGACTATGAGGGGGATAACGATAAGATATACCCTGCACTGGAGCTTGCAGAGTCGCGGTTGAAAGATGAGTTGAGTACCGGCGCTAAGGAGTGGCCCAGAGACGAGGATCGGAGACCGAGGACGATGGAGGAGATGGAGCGCGAGGCGCAGTGGTTGGCGGGGTGCTTCGAGCGGGAGTGAGAGAAGGGCGCCTTGCGGAAGTAGTGATATCATAATTCTGCATCTGCTTTACATGTACAACGCCCTATCGACGTAGCTCCGCCATCGTTATACAATCATCACAATCGACACCCATCGCTCAGACCTGCCCCGTACAACACGAGCCTACCGACTCTCTCCGCCTACCCCGCCCCTACAACGGACCCGCGCAGACCAACGCGGCGAAACTCGCGGCCCACGCCCCAAAGTAGCTGATGTACCTGACCACATGCCTCGATTCCCACTGCGCGATCAGCTCCTTGACTCTATCCTCGTCGGCCTTGGTCGGCGGCGTCTGCTCGTACTTCTGCAACGAGCTGTTGATGGGCAACAGCCCCAGCGCCGGGGTCATGGGCAGGATGAGCAGGCTGCCCACTCCCGCCGCCAGGGTTAGCCGGCGGACTAATGGCGACGGGTGGATGTACGCTGTCGTGAGGTTGATGGCCATTGAGACCATGCTTGTGCCGACGATTTGGACCTGCGGTCAGAGGTCAGCTGCGGGACTCTTACTAGCGCAAGAGGCCGCACGCACGATGCCCTTGTTGAAATACGCGTTCCACAGGCGCACCCGCTGCGTGGGAGTGAGCTCCGGGTCGAGCGTCCCCATACGACCGTTGAGAAGGGGTATGATGCCCCGCTGCGTGTCGCCGACTTGCGAGAAGAGGACGTAGGACGTCGTCATGGTCCCCGTCGCCAGGAGGATCGACGGGAGGGAGAGGGTAGGCAGAGTGATAGACATTGCAGATTGTAGATTGTGTAGGCTGAGTGGATCGTTGTGTGGCTTAAGCTGGCTGGGTGGGCTGTTGTGGTGGATGAGATGGATGGACTGGTGTCCTCTTGCTCTGAGACCGCTCTGGCCCGCCTTATATATGTGCGAGAGACACGCAAAGGTCTACCCGCTCACCGAGGACGGCATGACTAAAGCGCACCCGCGGAGACACTTCGGTTATGCAATTGTCCGAACTCTACACTCGGTCACTCGGCTCGGTTTAGATCTCTCGGTTTTGATTAGATCTCGGTGCGCGGTTTGGCTTACATATTCCCGATAATGTACCTACGCCATGCATCCGTGACGTATCTGCACTCCCGCGCACAATTAGCAATACGTCTATGACTCTCATTCACTGCGACCTCGGGCCGAGCTATCGCAGAAGTCATTGAAGTCATTGAACATAGCTGTCGACGCCCGCTTCCCGCTACATCTCAATCTTTTCAACTGTCTCCCATACTTCCTCCTACGGCTTCGAATATTTCCCCTTTCAACGTGAACTTAGTCATCTCGCAAGACCACCGATTCTCAGCATGCTTCAAATCATACTCATGGTCCTCAATACATATCTCGAGTTGAATATAATCACGGCAATCTACCCCCGCCTCGCAATCGCAAGGACCAGATCCCTATCTCTGCCTATCCTCCATTCCACGAGCCGTCTCAGTTCTCGCCAATGCTCCGCCTTGTGCCCTGTTCCCGACGCGTCCGTGACAGCAGGATGATAGATCACGAAATCTGTTTCGCTCACTAACGATCTCAGTAATGAGCCTAGCAAGAGACACGCGAGACACAGTATGATGATTCCGGGTACGGAGAGGACAGGCTTGAAGACGGGAGAAGTGGTCGTGATCGACTGATAACTTGCGGTGGTATTTCCCGGATCTGTGCTCAGAGCCTTGTCGGTGTTGTCATCGGTACCCATGCCCCCCGCCGCGGTTGCTGACGCTGTGCTTTGGCCCAGAGCCGTACTTGTGCTTGACGCTGGTTGAGCCGGCAGACCGAAGTGTGTTGATTTGACAGGGGATGTACTGGCTGTGGTTGGAGCGCTAGTGTTGAATCGGGGAAGACGGGAATACCGCCAGAAATTGTACGAATAACGTGACGGTCCAGCCTGAGGAGGATACGGCGGTGGCTCGTGAGGTGGTGGCTGCCAGAGTGGAGCAGTGTTAGCCTCATTGCTCCAATGTACCTCTCCGTAACAGCTCAACGCACCTTGATGTCTGATACCTCTTCTGCAGCACTAGGAACCACCGACTCCTCGGTAGCGCCATCGCTGACAGACCCGACACGATTGTCTACTCTCTCCATCACTTTGAGGTACTCTCTAGCCACTGCTAACGGTCTTTCCAAACTGGTGCTTCCTTGCGTAGCCCTGTTGACGAGCTGCGGAAGATTATGCCGACTCCCGTCTCGCAAACCGTGATGCTTCGCCTTTTTCTCGTCCTCGATGGGAATGTCTGACCCCTGATATGTGTAAAGGCCACTGCTGATGCCCTCACTTGCTGAAGCGAGTGGTGGCCTCTTGGTCTTCAAGCCGAGCCGCACGACTGCACCGTCATTGATGAGGTCCAATAGCCATCTGGGGCGCGGCAGCGGCGCGGTGGATTTATCTGAAAGAGGGTCGGCGATAGGCGCGTCGTAGCCGGACGTTGGCAGGGTCACTCGAAGTAGGTGTCTTTGCTGCGAGCCTGGATCGAGCGATGCGGCCTGCAGGACCGATGGCGCCAGAGCGATGACTGATATCTTGAATGGCAGATCTAGAGCATCTCCCGGTAGATCGAATGGCAGCGCTGAGTCCTCGCTTCCCCCTTGATGCTGCGCAGCAGGAAGGGAAACACCCTGGAGCTCAATTTCACAGCCCGCCTTCACAGTCGCACTTCCGACTTCGATAGAGGCAACCAAGACGTCTCTGCGACCCCTCCTGATATCTTCGCCTAGGTCGATAACAGTCGAGCGTCCAGAGTGGACAGTGGAACGGGAATCCGCATGTCGTAATGTTGGACTGAGCGTACTCTCCCTTTCCCGGCCGGAGCCTTTTGGAGACGGCTGCAAAGTCACAGTCAAGGAGTATTGGTCCTGATCGACTCGCTGGTCCACGCCGGACAACTCGTTGCGTAGGCCCTCTAAAGCCCATGGCCCGGTCGACTTCTCGTCGGGCGCCAAGACCATCATAGATGGCGAGCGGGCATAAGAAGGTGGGCCTGACGTTCTCAATAGTGACTCGACGGCGAGGAGCGATCGCGGTAAAGCCGTGTTGAGCAGGTTGTTGACGGACAATGGCATACTGCCGCTGTAGTCTACGGCAGCAACGTACATGCATCTAGTCGAGGGGATGGGATACTGCTCGTGCGAGTATGGGTCGATAGTCTCCAGTATCCACCCCTCGAGAACAATATTGCCAGACGTCAGCGCCATGGGGTTATACTTGGCCGAGTCGGAACTGATCGTTGACGTATCGAAATTGGAGGAAGACGCATGGAAGATCGTTGACAAAGCTGAATGTTGGACCTGCCCCGAGGGCGAGGACGGGACGCCGTCGGGCATTCGAGCGATGACAGTGGCCACGAGCATACTGCGAGATCGGAAGGGGAACGTTGTATATGCTTCGATGTGCGAAGTTGTGATACCCTGTCCAAACGATTGCAGGACCAGAGGTTTGTCGAATCGCTCGTCCTTCTTTCTGGCAGATACAGCAGCAGATACTTCTTCTGCTGTGAAGCCCTCGATGATACGGCCCGCTCGAAACACCGGGAAGGTTTCGGAAACATGTGGGACCAAACGGCGCTCCACCTTGAGCCCATCACGCTCTGATACCGGCTGCCAGCTGTTGGGATCGGTTGACTCGCCATCACGATCTGCATGCATGCGAGCGACTTGACCAAGAGCTCGTACGGCAGCGTCCACCGGGGTGCTTCCTCCATCTGGTATCAGGCTAGAGGTGGCCATTGGTATGATGGCTGCGCGTGTGGTCTCGGCAGCAACGCTGTACCAGCGCGTAAGCGGCATGGCGACTCTAAACATGGTAGATGCAGGGGTCAAATTCCTCAAAGGGTCAAAAGCCGACGCTTTTGCCAGTCCGAGGTCCATCGTACTTTGTTTCTTGCGTATGGTGCCCAAGGCCGGTGGATGGTCGAGCGGAGTACGAGACGGCTTCCCTCGTTTTTGCTTTTTGAGCAATTGGACTTCTGTCTCAGGCATCTCCTCGAGATCAATCTTGATCTTGCTACCGTTTACGCTCACCACCGCCTTATTGCCCGGCAGGCTGGTTCCCCGTCGCACCGTGATAGTCACCTTGTCTTGTTTGAGTATCATCGGATCGTGCTCAACCGTAAGCCACAGACCGCCCCCGCTGGGCGACAGACGGTGGCGTCGCAACGCAGATATAGCTTGATGTGGCGGGTCGATAACAATCGCAAAGTTGTTTGCCCATTGGTCTGCATCGCATCTGATCTCGCATTCGATATTTGAGAGTAGTTGCATCCCTCCCAAGGATTTTAGACTGCTCGTATCGCTGTCGACCTCGCCACTTGCAGCATTTTTCACCGCTACAGGTAATGGAAAGGCTGTCGATGTGCTTGACGAGTTCGACCGCCGTGCCTCTGCTGCTTCGTATTCGAAACGGAACGTTTCCTTCTCAACATCATACTTGGAAGCCAAGGCCCTGGCACCGCCCAGCCGCGTGGTCACAGGCGGAGCACCGTGCTTGATTGCGAATTCTCCAATACCCGCGAGGGTAGACATCATAACTTGCGGGATGGAAGACTTGTTTGACCATCCTCGGGGATCACTTTGCTCGAGCAGCGTCACCTGCGTTGTGTTTGGTGACAGCGATTCAATCGACCAGCCCTGCAGGTCGATCTGAGTTCGAATGATATTCGGATCGGTGACAGGAGGGATTCGGGGGAACAATTCGTTGTCGTCGGTAGAAAAGCCAAAGAGATGAACCGAAGATGGCGATTTGTATGTAGTTCTCAGCATGACCGAATCGCGAGGACTAGTATGGTCAGCTGACTTGTAGGCACCAAGTACTCACGATACAGGCCATGCCGCTTTGGATTTGAAATGCCACAAGTCGGTGAGTTCGTTGACATCCTCCAATAATGTGGCATCTTCGTGTGTTTTATCCCATACCAGTCGACTGCCAGGGCTGGCAAGGACGGCGAAGAGGTCCCACAGACCGACTCCTACGAACACTGCCTCCGCGCGAAAGACCACCAGCGTCTTGTCAATGGAATTCAGCTGATGTATAGCCACACCCCGTGCGTCTAGGACCGGTCTCCATTTCTGCTCAGGCTCTTGCAGCAACGATGTGAAGTCTGCTTGTCAGATCAAGTCTCGTACATCGATAACTCACATATGTAATTCCGTCTAATCAGACTCGCAAGGTTCTTGTACTGACTAGCAGGTCGGGTGTTTTGCGTTTTGGGTAATGGCATGGGGTCTTCTAGTGACGCACGGGTCGTCACCGTGCTCATGGTACGCAGAGATATGCCTGTCATACTGGCAGTATCTGCAAGCAAAGGCCTGGAAACTGGATGTTGCTCCATCGTCTCGACGACTATTGGTATCCCGTTGATCCGCACCCCGGCCGTCGCTGACGACGTTCGCTCTATGGACACCGACACTCTGACCAATTCCTCGTCTGGGAGTATTGCGGCGTGCGAGAAGCGAAGAATGAGACGTTTTGGAGCGGCAGATCCCACTGCAGTAGTGGGAGCTTGCCCGACGAAGGACGTCCAGATAGTGGATGCCGATTCCTTGCCGTGCTGTGCTTTGACGCTGATCTGGACATCCCAGCTTTGCGTTGACGATAGCCCGAACTCGACTTGCCGCCGCAGATTCTCGGTCTCCTTGTTCTCCTCGCCTTCCTTGACGATCGCGTAGCCGACAGAAAGTGTGACGCGAGAGGTATCGTAGCCGACGGACCCAATGGCGACATCCGGGCCATAGCCCAGAAGGACTGGGACTTTTTCGCTGCCATCTCGGACGTAATCGACCAGACCAACGAGCAGCGACGGCAAATGTTGAGGCACTCCTCCACCTACTGCCCACGCGCCCTTTGGGTTCCATGACCAGAAACATGTGATCCGCGCTTTGCCTTCAGCAGGACCATCAGGGGGTTGGGTGCCTGCAGAAGGAAGCTGGATGCACCATGACAACAGAGCTACATGAGCTCTGACATGGGGAGGAGCTGGACGCAGGTAGGCTGGTTCATGCCTCGATCTTGGAAGTGATGTGGTGATGTCGATCAAGGTATGCTGGTCGACCAGTGTCTTGGAGATGGTGACGGCGTCGCGAGGGCTGGGGGTACGAGTGAGTATACTGTGTCGTCTTTCACGGAGCTCTCTCACCTGGATGGCCAGCCCAGACGGTAATTGGTTCTGCTGACCCGGGTGTGTGCGTCCAGTAGCTCCAAAGTCACAGCCTCCTCCACCATACGGTCCCCTGTGCGAGCATCAGCGGAGTCACTGACATGCAGTCTGACCCAGCACTCACACATTGGCCTGGTCTCAGGCGTTGCCAAACATCCTCTGAAAGTATCCACGTTCACGTCGCTCCCACATTCCACTTCGACTATAGCTCTGTACACCTCTCCCCCTTTACCGTTCCTCCTGTGCACAGTCACATCGTTGGCATGGATACGGCCTAGAGAATGATCTCTAGCGATACTTTTTCCCGTGTCGCGCGCTGTGGTCGAGGCTGTAAGAGGCAGGACGGATACGGGTTTCCATGCGGATGAGGAGGTCGAGCCGAGTAGAGCACGGAAGTAGGTGAGGGATGAGGAGAGTGCTTCGTGCCATGCGGCTTCGAGTCTGAAATCGTGACATTCAGTATGACATCGCATAATGACTTGACTCACTTGCTGCCGTCATCTAGATTCTCCAGACGCATATCCTCCCGTGCGCCCCATGAATGTGGGGATGTGTCTAGGCGGCGTCAAGAAGATGGTGCGAGGCAAGGGAATGTCGATGCGGGACGATCGGACGATGGCTATATACGGATAGGAAGAGTAGATGAGATGTCGAGTGAAATGTATGAATTGTAGCTGTTATTGTTATTGCATGCATCGTATGACAGTCTGCTCACAGTCTTGGCCACGTGACGCGGAATGGGGTCTGTGCGGGGTAAGTGTAATTGACACCGTCATTGTCCAGCGAAAAGAGACACGGACGCGCGACGCGAGAGCCCGATTCCCCATCTTTCAATTACATTACCCGTTCTTCTCAGCTGCTCGTACTCTGTCTATCGGTATCATTCGGTAACATGATCAGACTACTATTTCTAGGTCTAAGTGTGGGTGCGCTGCTGGCTGCAGCCCATGGGGATCACTCGTTTGATCTCGACGATGTCGACGCGGGATTATCGTACGCCGAGCGACATGTAAGTGGGGCTTTTCGCTATGGCCAGCATCGTGCAATCGTGTATAGCTACTCGCTGCTTGCTGATCGTGGAGGTATGCTGCAGATGCACACGGAACACCACATCGACTCGTTCGACCTGGAATCCTTCTTCAAGCTGCACGATCTCGACATGAACGGACTATGGGATGAAGCCGAGATCCAGGCGGTGTATGGATTACATCACGATAAAGTGAAAGAGAATATACCGCATCCCGACCTTCTGGACGGCCGGGCCAAGATGGTGGTGGACAAAGTACTCCAGAAGCTCGATACGGACGCAGATGGTCAGTCATCTCATGCATAACTCAGGCAGGGAGGCTGACAGTAGATGGTTCAGGCAAGATATCATTAGAGGAGTTCATGGCTGGAGGTACAGAGGGTCTACCGAGCTTTGCGGGTTACAAGGATCTGGGCCGTAAGTATAGCTATTGTCCCCTCCTACTGACATTGCATTTCTCGTTCAGACCACTATGACGAGGAGTCTGAATAGTGCGTATCCGTTCACATCTTAGATGCAAGCTGGGCTGACCGCCTATACAGCTTCTTACATCACGAAGAGGTCAGTCCAGGTGTAAAATACTTGACACAAGACTGAACCTTCTGTTGCGGTACAGCTCTACCACTCGACACCCGAGACACAGACCGACGAGTCATACACGCATCCCGAGGGTCAGTGATCCCTCGTAGAAAGTGAGACTTCAAGGCTAAATTATAAATTCACCGCAGACATCGAGCATTTCAGGAGTACGTCCTTGCGATTGGTCTGATGGAGGACCTTACTGACGAGGGTTTGCAGACCACGCCCATATTGAAGACGAGGAAGATGCAAGGGAGCGAAAGTTCGAAGGTTTATCGGACGATGCGGATTTGCTCAAAGACCACGTCGCGGGAGACCCACTGGACGAGCACGCCCACGCTCCAGGCGAAGGTCCCTCTGACACTGCTTCTTCTGCTGCAGAGCCCGAATCAACTCTGAAGCCAGGAGACGAAGTTGATCCGCCTCCCAGACCGCCAAAACGGGTCGACCCAGGCGCTGCCCCGCAACGTATACTTAGCGGGCCTGAGAAGGGCCCTGGCAGAGCAGAATGGGATAGCGCTAGAGAGGCCGTCAAGGGTCAGCAGCCGTATGATGGTCATGGTAGACCGAGGAGTCCGGAGGAGAGGTTGAGGTCGGGTGTGCCGTATAGTGGGTACCGGAGTTCCCGTCTCGGCACCAAACTTCGCAAGCTGACAGCGTTTATCCCCTCCTCCAATAATCACTGCTATCGGCTCATACGCTGCAGAATACAAGTGAGCATCGGATGTTGGAGTACGACGTCGATTTTTGCTGATGATATTCCCGGTTACCAGAATGCGCAAGGGTCTGCGCGGCGACGAGTTCTAATCACGAGTGCCTGCTATCCGTCCCGGACTGACATTTCTACCATACTTTACTGGTCTAGTGCTCTTGGATGTAGCCGATATCTGTCGTTCCGCCATATCGCAGGGGTCAGAGATGCTTCTGCAAACTATGGTCGGGAGGGTACTGATACATATTCGCTACAAGATCAACAAAGATATATATCGGACACAAGCGTCTATTGCAGATATCCTCTGATTCCTCGACGCCGATCGATAGCGATCGAGCCTGGAAGGTATTATACTAATTCTCCTTTACTGGTTATTACACGTATCTATCCTGGATATAAGGTATTGCAAGCTCTGAGATTGAGCTGATGGTACAAGAAGCAGATGGCTACTTCGGGGTGATGGGCGGAGCTATGGCGAGATTTGACGGGGCGTGCGTCTGTGAATATGATGGGATTTGCGCTTGAGCATGAAGACGAGAAGGTAATCGTGTCGAAGTGAGGGTGGGTAGATTCGACGCCGCTCTGATATCGGGATCATCGGCGAAAAGGACTCTAGCAGCAGCACCGAACGTCGAGTTTGCTGTTGGAGATCCTGGTTCGCCATTGGAATGGGAGAACGAGCCGCGCGACGCACTTGCTCCGACTGATTTCATTGGTGAGGGGGAATGGGCCAAAAACATCATTAACTCCGCTGCGTTCTTGTCCTCTTCTCCCCGATCTTTATCTTTCTCTTTGTCCGATGATCCTGGTTCCGCATGTGCCCTACCGCGCGCATGGGAATTGGGCGTGCGCAGGTCTACCGGCCGAGGAGTCGCTGTCGAATGCGAGGACAGTGCTCTAGGTCTAGCGATCGGTGAGTGCGAAGAGAACGAGGCGGACGACGGGTGTTCGTCGGGAATAGGGAGAGACTGACTGCCTAAAGCAGGTAGAAGAGGGGCTGCGAGCTGACTATTCCGCCGTGACATGGACCCGTCGTCCGAGTTTCCCGATCCGAGCATGAACGTCAGTGCTTTCGCCGCGTCGACATCTTGGCTGGTGGTAGCTTGGTCTTTGCGTGAGCGGCGGTGGGACGAATGACTCTGCGATCGCTTCTTCTTCCCGTCATCGAAGGGCTGGCGCAGGGGGGACGACGGGCTGGCGATTGACATTGACGGTCGATCGTATATCTGTCCGCCGGACATGGAGCTTGATGCGCGGCGATGCCCCCCGCTCTGCTTCGGACTAGGGTACGACCGATGTTGCGCCAAGGGGAACCCGTACCCGTTCACTTGGGGACGAGGGGGCTCGATATGTTCTTCCGTCCGCGATCGCTTCTTCGGACTGCTGGGTGACACAGGGTATCGTCCGTGTGAAGGTGGTGGTAATGGCTGCCATAAGACGTCGATGAGCTGCCATGGACGCGAAGGTGATGGTGGCTCGTACGGCATGGACGAAGTGGGTGTGGGCAGACCGATAGGTGATGCTGGGAGCAGTGATAGTTGCGCCTTACGCGAGCGCAGGGGTGTGGAGGGTAGTTTCTGCGATGAGCAAAGAGTGTGAGCTGCCTTGCGACTGCCTGCAGGATACCCAGCACGTACATTCTCGATCTCGTTGATGGTCATGTCTGTCCAGCCGTTGGACGCCTTAACAGACGCCAACTCGAGGCGTTGTTGCAGTGCGTGCATTTTCTATATCGCGCAGCGCAGTCAGCAGTGATTTCTTCGGTATACAACTCGAGTAGCGAGCGGAAGGGACACGACGTGAGAGAGTGAGGAGTAGCGCACCTTTTCCATGTCTACGCGCCTCAACAATCTGTCCACATCGACTTCATCATCGTTCCCATCGCCGCTGCTCAGAGCCTGGCTGAAGCTGCCTGTAGCGCTGCCGCTGGTACTATCCAACTGAGAAGTAGGTGACGAAGCGGCCGAGGGGGACGAAGGGGTCGCTTCGCGGGACTGCATAGTGTCGTCGACGGCAATCTGGTGTAGAGGGGTGTCTCGGATCGCATGTATGTCTCGGATAGCAGCTGATTCGTCCTTGTTCTCAGCTTTGATTTGTGTCATTACTGATTCGATGGGGACAGAGGGCGGCGGGGTGGACGGAGACGGCGATGTCGCTGTGGTTGGGGCTGGAGGCGTGATAGGGAGTGCAGGATCTGGAGGAAGCGCAGTTGCAGTCGTCATGGGAGAAGCCATGATGCGCTATCGCTATGGCGCCGAGTCCCAGCGGCGAGCAGCGTGGTGGCGTGTGATCGAGCGAATTTGCGTTCGTTCAACGACTTGTGTATGCGTGTGTGTGTATGTGTATGTATGTGGGTATGTGTGTATATGTGTGCGGTCGACGAGGGGCGAACACGGAAGCGGATGCCCGCTTATGCTACCGCAGCACTCGCCGAGTGCGGTGGATGATGGCGAGGACGGCGATGGTGTGAACGCGTCGTACGTTTCACGTTTCAGAGTGGCCGATGTGCTATGATCCAAATGGTAGCACGATCTTGACTTGCTGGACAAGAAGCAGCGATGCTGATGCACGATGCGTGGAGGAGTGTTCGGGGACCTATGCGAGGGCCAGGTCCAAGGATCAAGGATCAAGGTCCTAAATCTACTCTGAAGCTGGAGGTAGGCTTCTGCCGCGCGTGCGTTGCGAAGTGCAGATGCAGATTTTCGCGCGAGCTGGTCGAGAGATGGTATAAGTTATGTATGACGCGTCGCGGTTGAGCGCGGTAGTGTTCAAAAGTCTTCAAGTAACGGAGAGATGTACTGCTAATGTAGATGGAGATGCATGAATGGTCACTACACTCGTCGCTGACTACCAGTACTCGTAGTAGTGAAAAAAGCTGTCTGCTGTCTGACTCTGACTCGGTATAGAGCCTAGAGACGCGTAGGAGCGCGGCGACGAGAATAAATGCTCCGTCCGCCCGTACCGTACCGTACAACGCAGAGTACGGATTACCGAATGAATATTTGGTCAGCACAGACAAGTAATACTTAGCAATACTAGCTATTCAGGGTACTGCGGTATACGCCTTTCGGTAACTTTCTCATCCCCTGTGCTCGTTCCCGCAAATCAAATGCATCCACAACCCTTAACTCCCAAGTCCACCAAAGTGCTCAATTACCCATTGCAGAGCGAGAAAGGTGTCGCAAGTCGACGTCATTCCACCTCTAACCCCTCATTCTCACTTTTACTCCTTACACCCTACACCCTGTTGCAGCTGCTGCAGCTGCTACTGCGCAAGCCATGCCGGTCGAGCAGGCATCACGGCGCCAGACCCTCTCAACCTGTACATCACACATCACTCGCCGACTTTGGTAAGTGACCACGAGGGCGTAGGTCGGTGACCGATCAAAAAATGCAGAGGGGTAAAGCGTCAGGGTATGTCCGAAACACACAGTGTAATATACGTGCACCCGCGATACTCCCGGGCGAACATGAGACATGGATTGCCTCGACACGAGGGGTAATTCAGCGAGTACTCGAGGACTCGTACTTCAGACTCACGCGACCGTACTACATGCTCGCGTACGAGTCCGTGAAGTGAGCCCAATGTATTGCATTGCTATTGCAAGGTGCTCGCGCAAAGTTCATACGCACTGCGATTATGTCTGGCAAAGTCACTCTCGCAGCACTTGACTCGGGACATTAGTTCACAGTAACTTTTGGCTCTCCGTCGACGCACTGACGCAATGACGCACAGTCGTAGTAATGTATTAACGTACTAACGTACAGAAAGATCTGCGAGATCCGATCCAATTGGCGGCTTATCCCACTTCAATCCCGCCACTATCTGTATCATACATCCAAACAGCTGTCTTATCTAGCTGTGAGACTCGCTGATGACTCGCGCCGTCGCAGCGATCCTGAAACCAGAAGGAATCACTCGGTGATCGTACGTCTGCTGTATCTCTCGTCCTTGCATAATCATGATGTCCTACATCCAAGAACACCGTCGTAGTGCCTCTTCGGTCAGTGATAGCAAGGTTGAAACGATAGCAGTGAATAACTTACCCCGTGAGAGAGTGTGATGCTCAGTGCGATTGGCGGTGCGCTTCGAGTCGCCGATACCCCGGTATAATACCCGGAGTTATGCTCGTGGCGAGCCTGTTTACGCCTGAAAGACATGATGGCGGGACTACCCAAGCTCAACGAGGCGACTACCGGTCCCAGACCTATCGTCAACCCAACTAATGTCAGCTCAGATGACATTGATTAGAGTGTGACACACTTACCGCGCTCGCCATCATCGTGCCAACTCATTTTCTGTCCTTCACGATACATGACGCTGAGAATCTCGTTGAACGGCGCTTCTTCGCCCAGCACTTTCCCTACCGTCTGCACCAGTCTGTGCCAAAATTGTCAGCTCACCTCTTCGCACGCGGGAAACACTATGATTAGCCGAGAAGGCAGAAGCTCACACGTCATGAGCCAGTACTACTGCTGAAGGAGAGGACTCGAATGGAAAAGATATAGTGTCGACATTGTACTTGTACGAAGCACCGCTGTTCACTGCGAAATGCTGGGCAAGCAGAGGTCCCTTGACTGGCGGCAAGATGCGTATCAGTCCGGGCGCTGTACTCCCCAAAACGGGCAAAGCTTACCGGCATTCTGCAAAGCCACACTTAGTCAGTCTTCGTAAGCAAGCTCAGCTCGCCACCTACAGCTTTGAGTGCGCGGCGCTGGAACCATCCTCCGCAAGCCGCTTCATGTTGGTATCTCTCCAAGAGATCGTTGGCAGTCTCTTTTCGAGCACTCATGACGTGCCACACCTTTCCTCTGTGACAGGTCATTTCTTGATCAGCCATACCTCATTCCGGATGAGACTTGTACTCGGACTTACCCCGGTGTAAGCTCGTAGCTCATAGCTATCGCGTCTATACGATCTAAAATATGCAAAGTCGACGTGATCCTCGACGATTGGCGAATAACCGCATCTCCTAGGTACGCCGGAAAAGAAGAGGCGAACGCGGTTGAAGGTATGGTCCTATTTGGGTCCAGAGGGCACAGGGTATTACCGCAATCCCGGCATTCCTATGACCCGAATTAAACCAGCAGAAGCGAAGCTGAGGTATTCGCTCACCCACACTTCCCACCGATAACGGCAATTCGCCCGACCGCAGTTTCTACATACCCAACCTAGATTACGGAGCAAAAGACCGGCTTAGCCTTCGTTCGGAAGAGAACGCGAACACAGCCGCACGCAATAGCGCACCTTTCCAAAGTGTCCTAGTGCCCACGCCTGCCTCGTCCGGCACCTCACTGATCGGAGCAGGCGGTACGATGTCATACGGCAGTCTCTGCGTTCCCTCTGGTGCCGCCACACAGTCTAGGAAACGGGGCGAAAGGGTCAAACTGAATCCAGGTGGGATGGGCAAAAGGCCAACGGGTGTGAGTAGCAACCAAAAGGCTTTGCAAGAGGGCTTGAAACAGATCCGACCTTCGTTATACACCTGTGGTGTGGCGCAGTGACAGTAAGAGCAAGTTGGCGAAGAGGGAAAGGATGACCTGCAGCCAATGTCAGGCGTCACTCGATGATCCTGAGATGAGAGTTTACAGACAAAGAGCTCGGCTCGCCAGAACGCAATGGCGTATCATCAGACTTGAGAAGCCTCGAGCCAGGCAGCGTTCGGCTCCTGACGTGATCTGAAGCCATGTAGTCATCAGGTGTGGCGGGTCGGAAGCACAACTGCCCTGCGGCACTAGGCGGCGTGATGGGGGGCGTTAAAAGCCCAGTGGGACTCGATGTTTGCTGGAGCCTGGCACTGTGTTCATCAGGCTCTTGCAGTGAGGTAGGACTTGGCTGAGAAGGTGTCGGCACGTCATCATCCTCCTTGCTGGGAAAGTGATTCTCATTGCTAAGGGGTTGAGCTGTTTGCGTTGGAGTGGATGGAGGAGTGTATACTGGTGACGTCGAGGTCGGTCCTGTGTTACAGACGGAATCTAACCGATGGCTGGTCCCGGTGTGCGACGCGGGAGCGACAGAAAGTGATGCGCCTTTTCCATTCAAATGAGGATCCGCCGCTGCCAGGACAGTCGAGTCATTCGGGTTGTCCGGTTGCCACCAAGGCGTACCCTGACTCTGAACCCAGTCGAAGCGGATCTTATATCGATGGAAGTAGTCTCGACTGCGAGGCGGCTGGATCCCTTTAGCTACCGACTCGGCTTCGACCCAAGTCATCGAGATCCAGTACCTGTTCTCCGTTAGCCTTGCTCTCGCTCCCGCTCCTTGCCCGTCTTTTTAGCACTCACCAACCTAGTACCACGTAAGCACAGTCCAAGGTCCAAGGCAGGAATTCATACCCTGCTCCTGCGATCAAGACGATCGGCGTCTGCCTTTCGGCAGCAGTCAGCAGCGCGTCCACCCTGGCGTCCGACGCAGATTGATCTGCTTGCAAAGCTGGGGGTCCCTGCCGCCCGTACTCGTCCACTGTGCGGATGCATTGTCCACCTCTGCGTACGAGCTCAATCATCATTCCCGTTGGGAGAAGCAGAAAATCAGCTTACCCATGCGAGATCACCACCTTGCCATTCTGCGCCCATACATCGCGTCTGCTCCTAGCTTTAGCACCGGTGCCAGGGGTGTTCGTAAAGGAGCGGAGGCTCACGGCGCTGGAAACGCTTCTAGGAGATACCCATATGCTAACCTTCCACACATGTATAGGCCAGATTGGAACGACCGATAGTACGGCAAAGCCTCGCATAGCTCTTGCCTCGACTGTGGCTCGTCAAGCTCGTTAGCGTGAAACGTGCCGTGAGAAGTGTAAGCTGACCTCTGCCCAGACGGGAGGACGCTTGGCTGGCTTGCTGCTGGCAGTCGACCGCGCCTGATGGATTGGGTTTGGGAGATCGGCAACGAGTCGCAAGACAGCGCAGAACTTGCTTGAAGGGATGCCGCGTGGTCTAGGTCGATTCGTAGGGGCGGAATGTGGGTTGTGGATCAAGGCGCGACGGTCAGTGGGCAATGGGACCTCGTCTTCGGGTTTTCCTGCTCGCGACAAGCGCTTGGTGGTGCTCTTTGGGTGAATTGGCGTTATGGGGGATCTGCTGTCGACCTTCGTCGGGAGGATATTGGCTTGTGCTGCGGGCTGTGACGATGGAACGAGTAGCTTGCGCAAGAGAGCTGGCGGGTGATCGAAGCGGAGCATGTCTATGATGTTGGCCGGGGCCGGACGACAGGACCAGTCGGAGTACGTAGCCTTCGTCTTCCCCTTCTTCATCTGCGGCGTCGAGGCGATCAGCCCAAGTGGGGGCATCATTCTCTTTGAGACCACCTCGTCAACCAACGTCGGAGTCTTGCGCGCTTCCCTTTGCTTCTTCGAAGGTGCAGGCGCGTTCTCGATGGCGGTCAATGGTGGGCGTTGCTTGACCAAGCGTATGGCCTGATGACGCACAGCATGCTCCACATCTAGCTTCCGTTTCCTGTTTCGTGAGGGAGTCGCAGCCACGATCACTGGCTCATCTTCCTCTTCCAGCTCCGTCAGCGGACTGCTCGACCGATCTGGTCCAGCCGAGCCGACTTTTGACGGGAGAAGGTTTAAAGACTGAAGAGCGGTAGGATTGGACATTGGAACTAGATTGAGAGGTACGGGGGGGTCTGCACGCAGGTCAATCCTGTTGTCGACTGTCAGCATGGCGTTTCCATCATCACCACCACCCACTTTGGCGCGGAGTTCACGGGGCTCTGCGTGCTGACGACAATGACATCTCCTACATCCCCGTCACTCCCGTCGTCCTCAACTGTGATGATCTCCCCTTGCATCAGTAGAGATAACCACGTTTGGTGCCAGCTGACTGTTCTCTCGAGCCGCGGATCACCATTCAAGCATGGGGCGGCTTGGGCGCGCACACTGATGTATCGAGCGGGAGAGGGTGGATTGTATAGGTGGAGGTCGATATCTCTCAAATGGGCGGAACCAATAGAGTGTACAGCGTAGAGTGTAACAACGTGGTCGTACTCGAGTGAGTACGACGGGATCAGAATGATGCTTGCGGATCAAGAGGATCATTTTGATATGAGAAAAGATAAATTAGATATTCAGGAAGAAGCGAGACAGGCACTGCCGTCCAGCTGTCCCGAATGGCGATAATGCACCGCATTTGACAATACTCTGTACAGCTTGACACGATAGTCATGTGCTCCGGATCCGCTGTCCGCCAGCCAGCCAGCCAGCCAGCTAGCCGAGGGTCGACGGGTTCAGCCACCGCCGAGAGAACTGATTGCTTCATTGCAGCAGCAGTACTGCAGTAGGTGAGGCTATGCACGGCGGGTAGCGCCCTATCTACGCTAACTGATTGCAGCGGATTCCTGCAACGTACCTACCTACGTAATTGATGAACACAGTATTCTAACCTTTCAGCATCCCCTCTTCCCCCTCCCTTCGTCCTCGACTCTTCCTCTTCTCCCGGGAAACCCGTCGCTGACCGCCAGACCCGACGATGCTGTGCTGAAGCCCGAGCGGGACACAGGAGCTGTACCGATCATCTGATGTATCACTGCTTTCTTGTCTCTCGCTAGAGTCATCAATAAGGTCCGTGCGCTGCATATCGATGAAAGGAAACAAGTAAGAGGGTACATGCGGATTCCTTGGCAGTTGACTCAGCTCTCCTCTACTGTGTATATATAGACACGACCTGTCCTCCCTCTCCACTCTTCTCTTCCTTCATACCTCATCAGCTTCTCTTCCTTCTCTCTTCGCATTCACGGACACTTCATTCCACTATAATAGCAGTTCCGCTCACTCAGATATACCTCTCTACCGTAGTACATAGCAATCATGAGGTCATACCTCGCTCTCATCCCCCTTCTAGTTTCTCTCCCCGTAGCCCTCACAGCTCCTGCCCCTCGCCGACGAGCGGTCACCGCAGGTATCACCACAGATCCGACCACCGTTCAGGGTCAGTCGTATGACTACATCATCGTGGGCGGTGGGCTGGGTGGTCTGACTGTCGCCAATCGATTGTCCGAGGACCCCAACATCACCGTGCTGTGAGTGACGCACTTTCCCTTTCCACTCGCCACTAGGCTGACGAGATAATTGCTTTCGGTAGTGTGATCGAAGCCGGTACGGATAATCGTACGGATGCCATCATTTACGACCCTGGCCAATATTCAGCTGCGTTCAGCACCGAGCTCAATTGGGCATGGCCCTCTGGTCAAGGCCGCACCATCAACGGGTGCGCACGCGAGTCCTACTTCGAGGCTTACGCTATAATATATGGCTAATTATTTGACTGTCAACAGAGGAAAGACTCTGGGCGGATCCACATCCATCAACGGTATGGCTCAGACACGAGGCCAGCAAGTCCAATACGATTATATGTCAAAGTTCCTCGGCGGCGATGATGGCGGCGGTCGATGGACCTGGCAGGGTATGCTCCTTGGCATGCTCAAGGTGAGTACCGCCTTTTGCGTCAAGTATCACCGCTGACAGCTTGTTTCCTAGAGCGAAGGTTTCTCGGCGCCAAACGATCAGCAAAAGGAAGCCGGCGCTAGTTCCAACCCCGCTTATCATAACTCGACCGGACCGCTTCAAGTGACCTATCCGTGAGTATACAGTCGTCCAGTGGACTCGAGCTGACCGGAACTCTACAGCGATGGTATTTACCATGGACCTCAGCAGGGGTACTTCCAGACAACAGTCTCGTCAAACTTTTCGGTCCCGACCGTTCCGGATTCCGACGGAGGAATGGCCAATACCGTCGGCTTCCACCCAAACGTTAGTATCAAATCCAACTTGGGTCTCCGTGATAACATTGCTGACTCGCTACTATGACAGACCATCAGCTGGCAGGATAGTGACCACCGATCGTCCGCTGCAACCGCGTACTGGACGCCAATTGAGGGCCAACGCTCCAACATCGTCATCCTTACCTCTCAACAGGTCACTCAGATCCTGTTAGACTCCACCAGTACTCCAGTGACGGCCACCGGAGTCCAATTTGGCACTCAGGATGGTTCACTCTATACCGCTAATGCCAATCGCGAGGTAATTATCTCGGCAGGAGCCATTCAAACTCCAGCCCTGCTGCAGCTGTCAGGCATCGGCGACCCCGTTCTCCTCGACACCCTCGGCATCACAGTCCAGGTGGAGAATGCCGGTGTGGGAAAGAATTTCCAAGAGCAAGTAAGTATCATCTCGTAGAAGCCTCCGGTGTCGCCTGACATATTATCTAGACCATCGACTCGATCGGCTGGACGCCAGTCGACGACTTTGATGCTGATGGGACCGGTCCCAGTGATTGCATCGCTTATCCCGACTTGCTTTCGGTAAGTTTCCGAGTGTCATGAACATCACGGCTCTAACATCCCGCGCAGCTTAGCAAATCTAGCAACGTGGACATCTCCGAGACAATCGCAAACAACATCGGATCTTACGCTCAGGACGCGTATGACAACGGCGCGGTCGTCTCGGTCGACGCCGCCAACCAGTTATTCGCAATTCAGCAGGACCTCATGGTGAACCAGAGCGTTGGCTTGGTCGAAGTGAGCGATTGCCTAAATTCGGAGCACAGATCGGTTCCAAGCTGATATCGGAACACAGCATTTCTTCGACACCGGCTTCCCCAACGGCGGTCTTGGCATTGATATGTGGCAACTGCTCCCATTCTCTCGCGGAGCAGTCCAGATTACCACCACCAACCCGTTCACTTATCCCACGGTCGACCCGCGATACTTCTCCGCCGATGTTGATATGCAGATCCAGATCGCGGGAGCGCGCATGGCCCGCAAGATCTTCCAGACTGCGCCTTTGAGTACCCTCGTTACCGAAGAGAACGCACCTGGGTTCGACAGCGTTCCCGAAGACGGAAATGGCGGTTCCGACGATGACTGGCGTAATTGGATCCAGGATGGATGTAAGTGCTGTTCATCTGTCATAGAGGTACACGCTAACCTGCTCGCATAGTCGCCTCGGTTCACCACCCTATTGCGACGTGCGCTATGATGTCTCAAGATCTGGGCGGTGTAGTCGGTCCCGACCTCAAAGTATACGGCACTTCCAATCTGCGCGTTGTCGATGCTTCGGTCCTTCCGATTCAATTCTCCGCACATCTGAGCGCCACCCTCTACGGCCTCGCGGAGAACGCCGCTGATATGTGAGCAACACGTCTTGGCGATGATGTGACTGCTGACCTTACTTCTCCTGTAGCATCAAGGAAGCGCAATGAGCTGTCATCGATATAGCAAACTGAAAACGGACATTTCATGGACAATAATTGCATTCACGGACAATTCTCTCATTTTGTATAGTAGCTCAAGCATCTTGCGAGCAGCGATAGTGTAGCTCGTCATAGCAGTGTGTAGCAGAAGAGCTCTGTACGCTGCTCCAAGTATAATCAAGTTGAAATCATCCCATGCATGATATGTCAGTCACTCAGCTACTCGGGGGCCCAGGAGGTGAATGAACTGTTGTTGATCTTTCAGTGCCTGGGGAAATCACCCAATACGGCAGAACCAAGCCGTTTTTATGGTTCTCGCAACAACCGTATTCTTCCATTCCGACATTCATCCTCTGCATACCGACGACAGCTTGAGCATTTGGCATACGTTAAGGCCGGCTTCGACAACAGCCCGACTGTGATTGTAAACATAGCAAACTAAGCAAGAGTCGCAACAACGGCTTCGGAAGGTTGACAGCGGGAACGGTTTTTACCTCACTTTCTGCCGGTTTCCGGGCTTGCGACGCGGCGACGACGACTGTCTAGACGAAATATCGAGAAAAACCTGTCAAACCTGTCAGACGAGTCGGACACATCAAGACTATCGACTTAGCGATAGCGGATAGTGTATCGCGGGTGCGCTTGCGATGTTCGCGCTTTCACCACATCGCCTGCCCAAGCCGTATTTTACTTTGGCTTGCGTGGTAATAGCGATATTCATCCTTCTCGCGCCGTTCACGTCGCATGGGAATGGCACACGCCAGGCGTTGGTGGGTATAGTGGAAAAGGTGAAAGTGACTGCTATTGGTGGTAGCAGGGGGAGTGGGATAGTATGGACCGAAGAGGAAGAGGCTATGCGGTTAGTAGTTCCTCTCGGGGATTCAGGTGGAGGGCTGACATCTGCGAATAGCGAGTGGGAGCTGAGACGAGCGTTGCAGCATGAAGGTGAGTGTCGCGAGTACTGGAGGGAGCGGCATCGTGGTACTGATCAACTCATTTACAGGAACAAGCGCGCGATTACATGCTTTCCTCGACAAGGCAAGGTCAGGGCAGCCTTTCACCGTCTCAGTCATTGGCGGTAGTGGTGGGTCGTCTTCTTGTTCTCAGAAGCTTTATGCTATTACATTCACTGACCATATCTTCGCGTGCAGTATCCAAGGGTCGAGGTCTGGCGGCTCCTCCTGTTCGCTCAACCGACCGTAGGCAGACCACTACAGACGCCGACGCCGACGCGGACGCCAACGTCAACGTCAACGTCGACATCACAGAGGCTGCGCCGTCGTTCCCGGTCGCGCCCCTTGCACATCTAGGAGCAAGCACGCTCTACTCCCACGAGAACTTGCACGTCATGATCTTCGACTGGCTCAACGAGACATTCCCGCACCCTGATAACCGCTTTGTCAACGGCGCGCAAGGCGGCGTGGGCGCAGGGTACTTTGGATGGTGCTTCAGTGAGTCCTCCCTACTAGGTGACGAGTAGACCCTAACCGCGGCTTTGGTTTTGCAGACGAACATATTCCGGATGACTCCGATTTGGTGTTGATTGAATTAGGCATCAATGATCTGCTGGAAATCGAGTCGATCAGCACATACGAGCATCTCCTTCGGGGCGTGTTGGAGCTAGAGAACAAGCCGGCGGTGATCAACATCGAGTGAGTAGCTGTGCGACCTACGATCGTTCCAGCCGTTGACGTGTAAGGGCGCAGGACATTCACCACCCTCTTCCCATCGCTCATTTCCTCATCGACATTCCACCTCGACATCTTATCATTTTACGACGTACCCTCTATCGCCATCAGAGATGTGCTGTTACCGCGCATTCTGGCAGATCCAGAAAGACAGATGCCCAGGTGGTTCAGGACAGGCGATGATGTCGCGCTTGGAGATGCGAAAGTGCGCGAGTTTGGCGGCGTCGCAGTGGATCTGATGCACGTGAGTCGGCGCTGGAGTGACGCGTGCAAAGCTGAGAGCTGACAGCGCACAGATCTCCGCACTAGGGCACGCTCTTACCGCAGGACTAGTGATCAGATTCTTCGAAGAGCAGATGGCTCGTACCGCTCCCCCGTCGGCTCTGAGCGCACTGGGCAGATTCGCATCTACAGCGCTGCGGAAGACTTCTCTCAGGGTGCTGGACATCCCAGCGGTACGTGCTTCGGCTAATTATCTGTATGATGTATAGCTGATAGCCCGTAGGCGTCTCTGTCCGGCTCATGGAATCCGTATGAACCACATGTCAAGCACACGCCTGTGTGCCGCTCGCAGAACTCCGCCAAGAAACACGGGTTAGTATCGACTGAAGTGGACGATTTGTCCCAAGGCGAGTTCAAGGGGTTGAACCCTAACACCGGGTCGCATGGGTGGTGAGTGTAAGCCTCTAGCTTGTAAGCCTTCGATACTGATGTAACTGTGGGCTAGGTCACAATGGTCGTGGAAGGAGAAACGCTATCTGATAGCCAAAGATCCCGGCTCAATCGTCTTGTTCGACTTTGAGATCGCGCCGCCAGTAACGATCGAGGCGTCTGAGAACGACGAAGCGGCGCAAATAGTCGCCGAGCTCCTCGAGCCGGGGGAACATCGAACAGGCGCCGAGCACCCCCACCCGCATACCAGTGCGAGTGCGAGTGCGAGTGTCAATGGAGATGGAGAGGAGAGAAGATGGATCGATAAGCCGAACAAGCGCCAGTCGGGGCAAGCAGGGGGTTCGGTCTTGATTGGATATCAGCGAAGTGCCAAATTGGGCCTGGGCAGCGTCTGGTGTTGGATAGACGACGATCGCGAGTCCGGCACCCAGGTGGACGGATGGTGGAAATTGGACAAGCGGAATATGGGCATGTGAGTCGTGTCAAATCTCAGTGTGCCAGAAGACTTGTCGATGGCTGATGCTGCACGCGCAGGGTGAAGGAAATTGCCCATGGCCTTGAGCCGGGTGCGCACAGGTTACATTGCGAGTTGCTGCGGGATACGCTCGATCCAGGCGGAGGCACAGAGTTCAGGCTGTTCGCCTTTATGCACGACTAGCCATAGCGTGGGTAGTAGGCAGGATGATCATCGTAGTATAGTTAGTATTGGACATTTGTGATCTCTACTTTTCTGGGTTTGACGTGTCTGTAGTATAGTATAGTATAGTTCTGTTGTACGAGTACTGAACTCAACTCTGTATTGCATACATGCTACACGTTCAAGAGCCATCGTTCCATTGTACCATCGCAGATCCCTCTCCAGCGTCATGATGTTGAGCGAGTGGAGTGCTGCGAAGCTTGGCTATAATCGCTACGGACGTGGTAATGAGAGCAATCTTGTCCACCCTTTGATCTCGAAAGAAGCAGATGAATTCGCTGAAAGGACCGAAATCATCTCCACCCCTCAGCCGCCCTCACGCCCACGATCTTGACGACCTCCACAACATGCTTTGCCTGTTGACGCCGTTGCGTCGTTCCGGGCGTCGTACTGTCCCTACTCGCAGCCATGTACTCTTCTGCCATACGATCTCGTTCATCGATCATATGGTCCTTGTCCTCGTCGTGATCCAGTTCCGCGAGGAGGGACAGTAGCGCGGTGGATTGCTTGGTGATTGATCGTGACTCTAGTTCAGTTCCGACTTCCAGAGCATGACGCAGATGTTCTCGCGCTTCGTCTACTGGTCAATCATGAGCAATTGAGCGACTTGGCGGTGCAGCGATGCAGCTGTGATGCGGAAGGGAACGCACTGAAGTATGCCGATGATCGATCCAGTCCAAGTTCGATCTTCGCTTGGCCCAGACACAGCGCGCCTCGAGCTATCGCCTCTTGATCTGATCCACCAAGTATCTGCACAATCCACCACCCAAATCAGTATTGTATATCTCATTGATTGTTATTAGCTCACCTGGTCCCAAACGCCCTCGATCTCACGAACGACCTTTTCCGCCATCCCGCCACCCTCCATCCCCAGCAATACTTCAGCCAAGACCACCAGGCCAAAGCGGTACATGCTCCATAATCCCAATTCGGATGAAAGCTGGACCGCCGCGAGGATGTGGGGCAGGACGATATGGGACGGTGCGCTGGACTCGAGGAGTTTGGTGGCCTTTCGTACAGCTGATCGAACGTGCTCTTGCACCGAGACGATCTGCTTATTGGTCTTGGTCTGGAGGCCGTCCTCATTCGCCCCTTCTTTATCCGGAGACAGGGAGAGCGTCCACGAGGGCGGATGACCCGTGTCTCGACCTGGACCGCCGGGACCGGTCGGCAGAGCCGCCTCGTTGGAGGGGTGCAACGATTTGAGATTTAAGACTTCCGCCGTATCCCCGCTGATTACGCAAAAGTGTCAGCCGCAGTCTGCCCCAACCATTATTCATCATTTACTTCATGGTAGCCCGACGTTCCAAAACCGACCAAACCACTCGAGCCCAGCGATGATACTGCGCCACGGATATGCCTTCGATCAAAGATAGATCCAAGAGCATTGATAGCGCTTCGTCATACTCGGCCCTTTCAGCCGACTGCTCCAGATATGTCAGCAATTGTCGCAAGCCATTGACCGCAACCTACCCGCTGAGCTCGCGCCAGCCAAACAGTCAGCCTGCCATCCTCGCGCGGGGTCATCTCAGCCAAAGCCAGCTCTTCATGATGTTCCGCCAGAACGTCCGAGCCTGATCATTTCGTTAGCTTAGCCAATACACAAGTGTTAGACGTACCGAGCATACACCACAGACCTGCCTGTGTAGCATGCCAAGCGGCCGTGTCTAAGGATTCGCCAGTGCGCCATTGTGAAGGCGCATCACCCGTGCCCTGGTCGGTCTGCGTTTCTTTTCCTAGAGCCGAATGTATGCGTCTAAAAGCAATGTGCACGGGCTCGCCCTGTAACATCATCCTAACATCAGCGATTGTGCAAAGGCTGGCTAGCAAGACCCACCAGATCAAGTGCCGCTTCCACGGACCATAGCTCTTCCATTGGCGTTGTGGACGCTGCCAATCGCGCTCGAGGGATAGGTGTCTGATGAATGCGTATGGATTCCGTGGCTGTGAACGCTGAAGAGGTCGTTTCGACGCGGAGCCGATTCAAAAGACTACATGAAATAAGTAGGCGGATCGGAACGGGTATGATAAGCTCACCTCAGGCAATGTCTTAAGCACGCCTTGTCACCCGCTGTTCGAGCTACCCTGATGGCCTCGTTGACCGCCTGTGCGACGTCTGTCAGCCCAGATCAACACGAACCTCCCGACCAACGCACCGCTTGAGCCGATTCTAGCCCTCCTGTCATGTAGTGAAAGGATGCGATATTGAGCAGAGCATGCTGGTGTTGGCCTCTGATAGACGTCAGTACGCGGAAGATAGTCAACGCCGAACTCACCGGCCAGATGACGGGAATTGATAATCATAGAACCTCCGAAGGGACTCTAGGGCATGCGACCAGTCTCCCGAAGCGTTAGCTGCTTGATAGCTGTCCTCGAAATCAGCGATGGGATCGTGGCGTATGCACCCACTCTTGCATAGCACTGATCCGTTTGTCCAATGTGTCCTCCATGGCGGATTTACCTATGCGCGTTCAGCTGGACAGCCGCGAATCAATCCAACGATACACTCACGATCGAGTGACCAAGCACCTGTCACCTTTGAAGGACCATCGTGGCTGAGCTCACACCATCTCGCAATCTCGCGCGCAAGGTGGGTCGTCTCGTCGAATGATAGCCTGCGCAGAAGGTTGAGGAGGTTGCGAGAGAACACCCCAAGTGGGGAGTGCCGTTCCTATAAGGGCTGTCAGCGGTGATCGTGCGTGATAAGACCTCGTGCACGTACGATCGGTTCTGGAAATTCTGTTGGCTCTGGGGTTGTCAGCTACACCACCATCTTAGCAATGGCTCAGACCTACCTCATCATCGTCGCTAAAGTTGAGTCGCTCCCTGAGCTCTTTCTCGAGGCCTGAAAACCGTCAGCCTATGATGGTCTCGCAGAGAGAATACTTACGATCGAGAAAGGCGCATCCTTCTGCGACGTCTGCGAATCTATCGGCCTGTCGAGAAAGAGTCAGAATCCCTGTATGTAATCCAAGATGATACGCACAAAGCTGGACATCCAGCCCTCGTACTCCTCGGCCATTGCGAATTCTTCTGGCACGACTTGCCCTCTACTCCTCTTCCTGTTATTCCGCTTGACGACCTCGGCGGTCTCTGTGCGCACGAGCGGGTCGAGCTCGTCTCGCAACGACGTGAATGTCGCCGGTGCGCTCGCGACCTACAGCGACGAGTAGGGTGCTCAGCATGACTCGTAATGGATAGCGAAGAACTGGCTCACCTCGAGAATCTCCCTCGCTATGATCTTGAGGATGCTCGAAGTGAACTGCGGCGAGTACACAGGCACGGGCTGACAGTCGTGGTCCACGGGGAAGAGACGGTTGATTATCCATCCGAGGGCTAAATGTAGAGGCAGCGCGGGTTCGGACAGCTGTCGGCCCTGGGACATGGGCATCTTGCCTCGCTTCCTCGGCGACGACATCGTCTAGTCTAGTCCAGTCGAGCTGATGTTCTGTGGTAGGCAGTGAAAATGTTGTTGATGATGAAACTGGAACGAAATGACATGAAATCCGTCGCGTGGTCTGTGCGCGCGTGTACGAGTATATAGTCTCCGTTTCCAAGCGATGACGTTTCATGGCTATGACTATTTTAACACTTTGAATCACAACTCTTCTATCCTTCTCAACATCCCTCTCATTCCCGACACACCACCTCCCAACTCCTCCATCCTCCTATGCCCTCCCGATCCCTCGGCCGACTCCTGCACCTCTCAAAAGCCATGTCGCAGAACCACAAGCCGAACGGCCACGCTCACGCTCAACACCACCCGGTCGGGCATCATCAGACCTCGCATAATCGGCAATATCACGCTCATACCCAACAGGTCGAGGATGCTTCTGCACGCAAATTATCGAAAGGGAAGCACAAGGCTATGGACATACCGAATGCTCCGCAACAGGTGGAGACGGGCGCTGGGACCGGCACGCCGGACGAACCGCTCTCCGCGATGCTGAACGAGGCGATACAAACATCTCTCCCTTCATTGTCGTCAAGCCTCGACTCGAATTTCGGCCAATCAACACCCATATCTCAACTTCCAGAGGCACATCATGCCCCGCTCTCTCAACCCGGTCACCCACATCTGCTCACTCAGCTAGCTCGGACAACTCTGCCCACATCAGGGTTGAGCTATACCTCGCCCAATAGCTCAGGTCATCCTTCTACGCAAATAGGAGAGAGCTCCACGGCCTGGCAGAGAGGATCCCCTACTACCGCTCTTAGCGATGACCCATTCCCCGACCTGGACCCGTCGACCGGTCTGCCGCTGGCATTCCGCTCTCGGCGAGACTCGGCTGCTTCATCAGCCCCGTCATTACATCTGCAACGGACTATAACTGGGCTCTTGCAAACACCGCCGCCAGCGAAACAAAAATCATCCAGCTCGCTCCTCCCTCACGTCCCTTCTATGCCGTCTTTACCATCGATGCAAATGCCAAATATAAACTTTTCCCTGCCCCGCGTGTCACTCCCTTCTGCACCGTCTCTCGATTTCGGCACCGCTAAACGGCCCTTGAGCTCTTCCGCGCCTACGGAGGACTGGACTAGCTGGGCTACAAACTGGTGGGGTGGGAACAAGGGGAGAGTGGACGAGATGATGAGCGAGGAAGATCAGGCGGACACCGTGGAAGAGGAACAGGAGAAGCTGAGGAGGAAATGTGCGTAAATACGTGTAAGGTGACGCTGACTGGGTGTAGATCGTTCACCGCAAAATCCTATAATCTTCTGTCACGGTCTTCTTGGCTTCGACTACTTGGGTGAGCAGACTCTGCAGACGTCGAAGATGACAGAAGCTCAAAAAGTTATACCGCAGGGCCGTCGAGTCTCCCTCCGTGGGTTCAGTCCGAGCTGTGTAAGCCTCCGCTGATGACAAATGCAGGCTGCAAATATCACATTGGCGAGGCATTCGCGAAGTGTTAGAGTCCAACGGAGTCGAGGTTATGATCGCTCGGGTGCCTGCGACGTCGTCGATCAAGGACCGAGCCAAGACGCTTGAAGATTTGATCTCGAATAAATTCCCCGGACGCGAAGTCAATCTTGTTGGACATAGCATGGTGGGTCGCTATCACATCACGTATCATCTAATGTATCCTCCTAGGGCGGTCTTGACTGCCGATATCTTATCTCCGAACTACGGCCAAAAGCATTCCGCCCTGTCTCGCTGACAACGATTTCTACGCCTCATCGAGGCTCGCCCTTCGCCGACTATGTCATCGACAATGTGATCGGACGCGATCGATTACCATCGTTGCTGGGCTTGGTCGAGGCTCTTCGTCTGCCGTCTTCAGGCGGTGACGGGACAGCATTCAGCGCGCTGGGCACATCGGCGATGAAAGAGTTCAACGCGCAGATTCTCGATCGCGAAGATGTCAACTATTACTCCTGGGGAGCAAGCTTCGAGCCTGGCCTACTGGACACGTTCAGATGGCCCCATTCTGTTATCCTAGCGAAAGAAGGCCCGAATGACGGGTTGGTATCGGTCAACAGCGCTAGGTGGGGGGAGTACAGGGGTACCCTTTTAGGTGTCAATCATCTTGATTTGTGAGTGTGGCCCGTCTCGTAGGGGGTCACGAGCGCTCATCAAAGTTCTTAGAGTTGGATGGGTCAATCACGTCCGATATGTTCTATCAGGGTGGACAGGCAATCCGATCGCTTTCAAGCCGGCGACCTTCTACCTTGAGGTGGTGAGTACTTGCTATCGTTGAGAAAGAATATGAGCTGATAACACTGTTCCAGGCGGATTACTTGGCGGAGCAAGGTTACTGATTTTGCATATCATCGTGGGGTTTCGCTACACTAGGTGACACGTGGGCAGATTGCGCGGCACCTGTAAGGTCTCCTCTTGTGCCCAAGTCAGCTATCGTGAATCAAATGGGGCAATACCACCTACTGGGAGCGTACTATTTGTATACGTGATCCCTCGGCGTAACGCAAACACACGAAACGTATGGGCCCTAAAACAGCATCTAGGTATCATGCGCATTGATGCATCGTATACTTTGCTACATCTGAGCCACTTGCGTCGATGCGTTCAAGAAGTCTGTTCAGTCTTGAATGAATTTTGACTGCTAGCAGAAGGAGATGCGGCACGAGCAAACGCAGTGGTGCCTGAGATCATGCAATCAGGCACTATCCGCCTCGTTATCCCATCACCCCCTTTAATCACTCAGCGTTCCCGGGCATATTCCGGGTGCATGACCCCTCGGCTGAACGTATTTGAAGTGTTGCATATACATATACTCTCAATACGGATAGCATTCAAGCTGAATACCACCGAATAAAGCAAGGTATATCATTCACGACATGACCACAGAGTTCCCAGGCGTTGCGCTTATCACTGGTGCGGGAGGGTGTGGTGAGTTGCCGCTGTCTTCTCGAGCATTCGTTCAAGTACGCGATAAGAGCAAGACAGTCGCATGCCAGACAGCTTATTTCGTACGAATGATCCCACTGACACCCTTGGTCACCAGGTATCGGCGCCGCGATAGCTCGCGCTTTCGCGATTGCCGGTTGCACCCGTATAATCTTGACGGACTTGAACGAGAAAACACTCTCGCAGACCGAGGCTGCAGTGAAAGAGCTCTCGTCGTCTCCCAGTACGATCCAAGTGATTACTCTCGCAGGGAACATCTCCGAGGCGACGTTCGTCGAAAAGCTATTCGATCTAGCAGAAGAGGAATTTGGGCGAGTGGACTACGCGGTCAACTGCGCTGGCATAAGTGGGAACAGCGCCTCTTCCGACCTATCCTCTATAGACGATTTCGACCGTATCAACGGGGTCAACTATAGGGGACTCTGGATGTGCTCGCGGAGGGAGCTGCAGATTATGAAGAAGCAAGATGTGGTTGAACGGCAGGGTTTTGGCGGGGTGCGGAAACAGCGCGGCGCTATAGTCAACGTCGCGAGTCAGCTGGGGATAGTCGGCAGGCCCGATGCGCGTGAGTCGCGTCGACCCTTCATCACGTCTCCTATTCATCCCGCTGTCCGAAACTGTATCCACGTCGCTAACCTACTCCGACTTCGCAGCAATCTATTGCGCCTCGAAATCAGCAGTGATAGGGCTCACGCGCGCGGACGCCATCGACGCTTCACCGCACTTGATCCGCGTCAACGCGATCTGTCCAGGCGTCGTCGTCTCCCCAATGACGGATAACTCGCTCCGACCGCCACTCGCGGAAGGGGAGAAGGATATGCAGGCTCCCATGGAGTTGACGGAGAGCATCAATATCGCCCCTATGCGCAGGATGGGCACGCCGGACGAGATTGCCGATATCGTCCTTTTCCTCTGTTGTGAAAAGGCCAGTTTCGTACAAGGTGCAGCGTGGGTCGCGGATGGTGGTTATACCATCAACTAGTGGGTCAATGCAGAGCAGGTAGATGCTTGATTATGGCCAATGCATGATATAGCAGTGTGCAGGAAGAGATCGCATCTATGTAGACACTTCCGGTGGAGGCAGTTTCCCACGGTGGCAGGTGTAGACGTGGCACGTCGCCGTCGAGCTGGCAACTTAATTTCCACATCTCAATCTCATGGAATATCGCTTTGTTCTTCGTCTCCATAACAGCCTCGCGTCCTGCTTGGCCTATCACTCTTTCAATCTAGTAAAAAACCAAACTGAACCCACACGATGCTGGCCAACGCGTGGACCTTCACCCCCCAAGATGCTTTAGGGTACTATGGCACAGACTCAAATACAGGTCTGACCGAGGAGCAGGTCAAGAGGAACAGAGAGGCTTATGGCGAGAACAGTGCGTGGGGTCTCTTCGAGTGTTGCATGCGATTTTCACGCTGACTCCTCTCGCAGCTCTGCCCGAAGCTCCTCCCACGAGCCTGTTCAAGTTGATCCTCGCGCAATTCCAAGATCAGCTCGTGCTCATCCTCCTCGGATCGGCCGTCGTCTCCTTCATCCTTGCCCTCTTTGAAGATGCCGAGGAACCTGGAGGTTCATGGCTGACCGCTTTTGTCGAGCCCATGGTCATTCTCTTGATTCTGATCGCCAACGCTGCTGTGGGAGTCATTCAAGAGACCAACGCGGAGAAGGCTATTGATGTAGGTTTTACCTTTAAGACGTGAGCTGACATAAAGGCACTCCGAGAGTACTCTCCCGACGAGGCGCTCGCGTTCCGTTCTGGTCGTTTAGCCCGAGTCCCCGCCTCCGCTCTCGTCCCCGGTGACATCGTCTCTATCCACGTCGGCGACCGCATCCCTGCCGATTGCCGTATTCTCTCCTTTTCATCGTCGTCTTTCCGAGTGGACCAGGCGATGCTCACGGGCGAGTCCATGAGCGTCGGCAAGTCTGAAGGTGTGGTCAAAGACGCCTCGGCTGTCAAGCAGGACATGACCAATATGTTGTTCTCCGGTACGACCGTTGTCAATGGTGCAGCTCGCGCTGTCGTCGTTCTGACCGGCAGCAGGACTGCTATTGGTGCCATCCACTCTTCTATTTCCAAGGATGACGAAGAGGAGGAGAAGACGCCGCTGAAGAGGAAGCTGGACGAGTTCGGAGACCAGCTCGCAAAGGTTATCTCGGTCATCTGCATCCTGGTGTGGCTCGTCAACATTCGACACTTCTCCGACCCTAGTCACCACGGCTGGGTCAAGGGTGCTATCTACTATCTCAAAATCGCCGTGGCTCTCGCTGTCGCCGCTATCCCCGAGGGTCTCGCAGCTGTCATCACGGCGTGTCTGGCTTTAGGTACCAAGAAAATGGCGAAGAGAGGCGCGATTGTTAGAAATTTACCAAGTGTCGAGACATTGGGTTGCACCAACGTTATCTGCTCGGACAAGACAGGTGCGTCGCTTTGTAGTTTACTGAGCTGATCGCGTTTAGGCACCCTCACTACAAACCAAATGAGCGTTGCTCGTTTCTTGACCGTACAGGGCAACTCGTTCGCCGAGTACGTCGTCGGCGGCACCACATTTGCACCCATCGGCTCGATCAGTACCTTGAGCGGCCAGCATGCAGAGAAGTCCGAGGTCAGGACTGCTCCCGTCAACAAACTCGTTGAGATCTGCGCTGTTTGCAACGACGCGAAGATTGCCTATCACGCCGTGAGTCATGATTGAAATCCAAAGGCTGACGAATCAGGACTCGGACACCTACACAAACGTCGGCGAACCTACCGAGGCCGCTCTCAAGGTCCTCGTGGAGAAGCTCGCCTCCGACTCGGACGCCTTCAACGCTGGTCTCGACAATCTCGCTCATCAAGCCCGAGCCACTGCTGTCAACGATCACTACGACTCGCGTATCCAGCGATTGCTCACTTTCGAGTTTACTCGTGACCGAAAATCGATGTCGGTTCTTACTCAGTCATCCGCCGGTGCTTCACTGCTTGTCAAGGGCGCACCCGAATCCGTCATCGAGCGATGCACCCGTGTTATCTTGCCAAATGGTGTTACAGACCTCACTCCGGAGCTCCGAGCGAAGCTGGCTGAGAAGCAGCTCGAATACGGTCAAAAGGGACTACGCACTCTCGCCCTTGCTTACGTCGACGAGTCGGACAGTGACGCCTCGCACTACAAGACGGAAAGCGCAGAGGACTATGTCAAGTTTGAGCGGGACATGACCTTTGTCGGATTGGTCGGCATGCTCGACCCCCCTCGACCCGAAGTCAAGGACGCTATTGCAAAGTGCAAGACTGCTGGTATTCGCACTATTGTCATCACCGGGGACAACAAGAACACCGCCGAGACCATCTGCCGGGAGATTGGTGTGTTTGGCAAGGACGAAGATCTTACCGGCAAGAGTTACACCGGGAGAGAGCTCGACGCGCTTAGTCACGGCGAGAAGCTTGCAGCGGTACAACGGGCGTCATTGTTCTCGCGAACTGAACCGACGCACAAATCTCAGCTGGTCGATCTGCTCCAGAGCCTTGGCCTGGTCGTGGCGATGACGGGTGACGGTGTCAACGACGCTCCGGCTTTGAAAAAGGCTGATATCGGTATTGCGATGGGATCTGGAACGGATGTTGCGAAGCTCGCCGCCGATATGGTCCTTGCTACCGACAACTTTGCGACCATTGAAAAGGCCGTGGAGGAAGGCCGAGCGATCTACAACAATACCAAGCAGTTTATCCGATACCTCATTTCGTCCAACATTGGCGAGGTCGTCTCCATCTTCTTGACCGTGTTATTAGGCATGCCCGAGGCGTTGATCCCGGTGCAATTGCTCTGGGTGAACTTGATCACTGATGGTCTTCCAGCTACCGCATTAGGCTTCAACCCTCCAGACCACCACATCATGCGCAGTCCCCCGAGATCCGCTAGCGAGCCATTGGTCGGTGGCTGGTTGTTCTTCAGGTACATGGTGATTGGCACGTATGTCGGCGCTGCGACCGTGTTTGGGTATGCGTGGTGGTTCATCTTCTACTCTGGCGGCCCGCAGATCAGCTTCTACCAGTTGGTGAGTCGTTTAGAATCCATCGCGTTTATAGCGCTGACGTCGCATAGACCCACTTCCACCAATGTTCCGCCTCGTTCCCGCAAATCGACTGCAGCATCTTCACCTCTGTCCCCTCTCAGCGGGCGACGACAGTCTCACTCTCGATCCTGGTCGTGATTGAGATGCTGAACGCCTGCAACTCGTTGTCAGAGAACGAGTCGCTGCTCGCTTTGCCTCTTTGGACCAACCCGTACCTCGTCGCGTCGATCGCCCTGTCGATGGCATTGCACTTCATGATCCTCTACGTCCCGTTCTTCCGATCCCTGTTCCGCATTACTGCGCTGAACAAGGACGAGTGGATAGCGGTGCTCGTCATCTCCGCGCCCGTGATCGTCATTGACGAAGTGCTCAAATACGTCTCGATGCGAGCGGAGAAGCGCAGGTTGAGGAAGCAGGCCCTCGAGCAGGGCGAGGCGCAGAGATTGAAGATTGAGTAAGGGGAAAGTGGTAGGTGAACGGGTGGGGTTTTAGATGAGGATGTCATACAAAAATACAGTGTTCGATTTGCATGCATGTTTTGCCTGGTGCTGTTTGGTCTGCGCACATGATTATACTACTATCCGACGTACAACTACAACATCATTATACAACCTTTGATAAAATCCTTGTAATAGGTACAATCTATTCGTCTTTCGCGGCAGCGTCCATTGCGGCCTTCTTCGCGGTCATAGCTCGGATCTTCGAGAGGAGGTTCTTGAGAACGTACGGTTTGATCACGACTGGACGTCAGCGACGGACTTGCTTTAAACAACTCACCATCGTCCATGCCCTCTGCTAGCGCTTGGTCGATCTGGCCTTGCCGCGCGTTCCCAGTCAAAGCAATGACCATGCTCCGGGTCAACTTGCCTGCAGCCTCCGCCGCGCGCAGCTCGCGGATCGCAGCGAGCCCATCCATCACTGGCATCTCGAGGTCCATCAGGACCACATCGTACATCTTCTTCCGGCCTGTCCCGCGTTTCGCCTGTCGTTGCGTCTCGCGAATGAGGTTGAGCGCTTCTAAGCCGTTGTTCGCGACTGGAACAGTCAGCTCTGGCACACACACTTCGCACTCACCATCACATGTGAGACCCGCTTTGATGATTTGCCTCTTCAACACGGTCTGGTTGATTATGTTGTCCTCGACAATCAGGACGTGCTCCAACTTGTCATCCATCGGTGATGGCGGCGGCGAAGCGACGCCCGAGCTGCCGGCGGAAGGAGTGACGTCCGACGAAGTGGCAGAGAGCGTCGGGGTCATCGAGCGTGACCTGACCATGTTGTTGGGTGACTGCAGAGCGTTATTCGATGCGGCCGCAAGGTACGCTGCCAGCGCCGAGGGTGGTGCGACCGTGCGTGAACGGATGAAGAAGCGGAATACTACAAGTGAGCGTTGTCCCCGTCACGACCCAACTCACCAGAGCCTTGGCCGAGCTGACTGAGCACTTCGATTCGGCCCCCAAGCAATTCGGTGATCTCTGCAAGAGTGTTTAGCAGCAGTAACGAGGGACGGCGAAAAATGACCCACTTCGGCAGATGAACAGGCCAAGACCGCTTCCGCCATACTTTGTATGTATCATCTTGTTCCCCTCTACATTGTCAGCGATTGATTTGGCAGATTATGACTCACGGGCGAATCGCTGGAAGAGGATTGACAGTTCCTTCGCACTCATGCCCGGACCAGTGTCCGTGACGCTGACGAACAACCACAGCGGGGTGTCTTCATTTGCGGGGAGTGTCGCGGGGCATCCAATGGACGTCGGCACGGCGCAGCTGTTGTCTGCGGGAGGCAGGAAAGAGACGTCGTATTTGACGGTGATTTTGCGGATGTCTACCTTGTCAGCTATAATCAAACGCACATTACTCACCGGCAGAGGCAGTGAAGCGTATCGCGTTGGATATCAGATTGGTGACGACTTGACCTAGTCGCACTGGATCCGTCTTGACAGAGAGAACTTTCGCCTCCTCTATTGTCCTGCCAAACACCAGATCCAGCTCGATCCGCTTCATCTTTGCTTCGCTCGCGAAGACTGAGAACACTTTACGAGCTTCTTTTCGTAGATCCACCTCGATATCGTGTAGACTGAGCATGTCGAGCTGGATCCGCGCGAGGGATAGAACATCGCCCGCAATACGTTCTTGCACCAGACCACATTGATAGATGCCTGATGTCAGCGGACCTTAATCATATCCGACTCACTTTCCAACGCCTCGACGTCCTCTTCGAGATCGTCCAACAACTCTTGACTCGCCACAAACCCTTGTGGTCCAGCAGCGCGGAGTTGCTCCTTTAACGACACCAAGTTTTCCTTGACCAGACTGGAACATTGTAGGATCGCCGAGACAGGCGTTCGTATCTCATGACTGGTCAGGTCGATCAACAACTCCTGCTGATGCTTGCCCTCCTCTGCCTCCTTTCTCCTCTGTTCCGCCTCGACAATTCGCCGCTCTTCATGGGTTATATCGGTCATGCACCCGAGTACGCCCTTCAGACCTTTGTGGATGAGGTCAAGGCGGACGAAAATGCCAGATATCGTATTGCCATTACGCCATTTCCACGTCAATTTCAACTCTTTTTCCTCTCCTGTGAGGAATGTAGCCCACACGTTCTTCAGTCGATCTCTGGTGAGGTCGTCGAGCTGATCAGGCCAAGCGTCGATATCTCCGTCGTGGATCCCGGTCTGTGCGCGCCAAGCGGCATTGGCGTAGACGAGGCGGCCCTCGCTGTCGCTTCGGTTGATGCCTGATGGGCAGTAGTCGGAGAGTACCGCGATCTCAGTCTCCCGCTCCATGTACAGCTTTTCGAGTTTGATGCGCTTCTTGCCGACTTGCAGGTGGAGATGGACCCGAGCGACTAGTTCTTTTGGTCTGAAGGGTTTGGCGAGGTAGTCTTCGGCGCCCATGAGCAGCGCCTCCATCTTTGACTCCTCGCCCGCGACCGCGGATAACAGGACCATAGGAATGAGACGTGTCGCAGGGTGTTTTCTTATCTCCGTCAAGAGGTCCAACCCGCCTAGCGACGGCATGACGACGTCGGATAGGATGAGATCTGGAGGGTTGGCAATTGCCATCTCGAGGGCTTGTTGACCGTCGACCGCCTCGATCACCTTGCAGTGCGGCGAGAAGATCTTTCGGATATAACTGCGCATATCGCGGTTGTCGTCGACGAAGAGGATGACGTCCTTCTTCTCGAACACCGCCCCGAACCTCGACTCGACCGACTCGGTCGCAGTTTCGCTTGAAGCGTCCTCTTCGTCTCTTGTCGACCACTGCATGGCTTCCTTCGCAACGACCGTGCCATATGCTCCGAGGGCTGCGGGGGAGTCTGGCGCGGCGACAGCGGGTGGCGCAGGTTGGAATGATAAAGGTATCCGAGCGGTGAACGTGGAGCCGTGCGACTCGCCGTCGACTTGCGACGTGAGGAGCAGGTCTCCGTCGTGTAGCCGTAAGAGCTCTTTTGCCAGCGCGAGGCCTAGACCCGTACCCTGGGTACCAGAATGTACAACCGCGGTGGCCCGGTGGAACCATTCGGTGACCAACGCAATCTCGTCCTCGGGGATTCCTATTCCAGTGTCGGTGACGGATACCTCTGCGTAGTCGGTATACCTCACGCGGATGGTTATGCTTCCGGACGCGGTGTACTTTAGCGCGTTGCCTATTAGATTGGAGATTGCCGTTTCGATGAGCATCGGATCGAGGTAGACCAGATGCTCTGACGGTTGGATATCCACCACGTATTGGATGCGGAGCCGTTCGACCGCGGGTCTGAACACCGCTGCTAGTTCCGAGACAAACGCGCCGAGGTCTGTGGGTACAAACCTCCCCTCCATTCGCCCGGCTTCCAGTCTGGAAAAGTCCATCAGCGCGTTGACCAATCGCAATAGTCTGTCAACGTTGCGCTGCGCGGTAGTGAGCAAGTGGCGCTGGCTAGATGAGAGAGTCGAGTCGAGAACATCTTCGATCGGACCAGAAATGAGGGTGAGCGGACTGCGCAGATCATGCGCAGCGCCTCTGAACCACGCTGCTTTGGCCTTTTCCATTCTCGCGTGGTCTTCCAGCATTTTTTGCTCCGCTTCTTGGGCTTTGACGGCGCCCCACGCAGAGGTGAGTTGAGATTTGAGGGCGTGTACAAAGTGGTCCGACTCCTCGTCGTACGGGCGGCGGACGTTGATACCGATAATGAGTACCGTTTCGGGAACTTCGAGTGAGCCCTCGGCGCCGATAGGCACGACAATTGCGCTGAACGGCAGCTCGTCCCAATGTCGGATTGGGTAGTCTTTAAGCAATTCCGCGCAATCTTCCACGATGACACATCGTCTGGTAGCGAGCGCTTTTTGCACTGGGAAATGGCCGTCATCTAGACTGTGATATATCGGAGTGCTGTTCGTCGACGACAGCGCGGATATGGCGGAGAGGGTGGGTGATGACATTCGATCCGTGTTGGCGCCGCCGAATTCCGCTCGACGCCGGACGGGTATGCGAAGGGGAAGCTTCGCGGGGGCAGAGGGGTGCTCCTCGGGAACGCCGACGGTAGTTTGCAGAGTCGCCTCGGTATGAATGTGCGATGTATCCGAGGTGATCGTTTGGACGCGGTAGACCAAGGCAAAGGGGATATCGGCGGGGTTTTGCTCGAACGTATTTTTCATCGCCTCGAAGTATTCCGCCGTGTTACGAGCGACCAACATTTGGTCAGACAAATCGCGGAGGGTACTCGAGCGGCGTTCTAACAAGACCGCTTCGGTCGTTTCAATGGCCTGATTGAACAAGCCATCCACCGCGCCGTCTTTCCCTGCGATCGGCACATATCTCCAGGAGAAATAGCTCTCCATCATGCTGTCGTATTTCCCATAACGTCGGAAGAAGATGCTGTCGTTTTCTTTATACTGCGGTGTGCCTTTCATAGCCATTTCTATGATCGGTCCAAAATATGGCCAGATAGACGCCCAGACTTCGCGTCCTGGCGCGCCAAAGGCGTTTGGGTGGTCCACCAGCTCGCTGTACCCCGCGTTGCTAAAAAACAAGTCAGTTGAGGGTCGTAAATTTTTTTACAACTCACTATATGAGGTTGAGATCTTGACCCAGCCATACGCTGTCTAACGACTTTGACTCGAACGTGATTGACAACACAGGATCGAACGCTGATGTCCAACCTGAGCGTGGACCTAGCGCGGTTTTGGACCAGTCCATGGAATTGACCAAATCCCAGTATTCTTTGGCCTGAATGTTGACGCTTTTCGGCACCGGTGAGGGAATACGACTAGGGGAAAGTCTCCGCGCTTTCGAGCGGGTGCGATTCTCGCGTGCTGCCAGAACGCTCGTGAAGTAAGACGCCGAACCAGGCGATCCCACTTGGGAAGGTGACGACCCACTTGAATTGCGCATGTCAGAGGAAGTTGACCATCGATGATCTGAAAACGACGATGGTGCGTCTGAACCTCTGTGGTCGGTTGACGCGGAGACGGAAGATCTCGAGCCCATGGTGTATGACGGTTTCAGAGAGGGATCAGTCTGCCGTGGCGACGTTGCCTGCGAAGTGATGATGCAGAATGTGTGTGTCGATGACAGTGGTTGCAGTGTTTTGGCGAGGTGGAGCGTTATTGCTGGATTTTTCATCTCAAGCGCAAAAGGGAGCGCCTCTCCTGCGTCCGCCCCGACAGACTCTGCTTCCTCGACCCATGACTGCAGCCGATTTTGCATTCCTTCATCGAGACACTCGGAGAGATTTCGGCCTTCCACGAGTTTATACCACTTGTCGTTGCCCCAGACCACAGGGTCGGCGACGAGGGGTCTCCGTGATGGGATCGCTAACGGCGATACATCGTCGTACAGTCGCACTGTCGCGTCGGTGTCTCTGCTGACGAGGCGGGGTCTTGTACGAAGCGAGGCTGGTACGACGAGGACGAATGCGGGGTATGGGTATGCCTGGGACAGGAGTCAGTACAAAGTCGTGCACGCCGTACCCACCTCGAGAAATGCTTTTGGGATGCCAGCCAGGTCGCCTCGATTGTCCATAACGGTCATTGGGTTGTTGTTGGGTCGTCGCTTTCTGCGACGATCCCAATCGAGAGTGTATTATTGTGGTTTTCCGCCAGAAACAATAATATGCTATAGAGAGCGCGGGCTGGCGTGAGAGACTGCGTGACGTGAGGGCAGCCGCCGTGGTGAGCTATATACAATGGTAATGACAGTGGTTATGTGCACAGTAAGTGCTCGTTGCCAAGATGATAGAGTTTTGAGCAGATGTCACAGTGACATTTATGACTACCTTCGGGGCATTAGTCTGAAAAGAAGAGTACGTAATCAAGCTGATTCCTGCTATTTTCGGGGATTGACATTATTGGGACCTGGTCTAGGGCTGGCTCCTGGCCCTGACTGTAGAGCTGCAAAGTGGGGGGGTGCTTTACGGCGGCCTGAATCACGTGGTGTGATCTAAAATGTTGATCAAGAGCCTTTCACCTCTTTCTCTCTTACCACATACCCACACAGCAAACATGGACCGCCAGCTGAAATCACCCCTGCTCATCGAGACAATTGGCCGGCCCAACAAGCTCTCGTCCAGCGATACATTCGCGCACCTACAGAACTTCCTAGAATCCCTGCCGCCATGCCCATCACGGACGCAGCTGGAACGGCTCGCCGACGCTTTGGGCGTTGATATAGGCCTCATCCTCCCCGCCGAGGGCGAACGGAGGGAAGCGGAGAGAATCGCTGTGAAGGCCGCTGATAGAGCTGAGAAGAGGAGGTTGAAGGAGCTGCAGATGGAGGAAGAGAGGAAGGAGGAGATGCAAGGGTTTGTCGAGGGACTGGAGGAAGATGGGGAGATGGAAAATGGCGCGGCGCAAATGGAAGGAGAGGAGAAGATGGACGATAGAGGGGATGTGGAGTATGGCGACGTCGCAGAGGGCGACGATGACGACGAGGATGAGCCGGATAATCACGACGAGAAGATGGACCAAGACGAGTAGCGGCATACAGAGGCGACATCACATACAACACACAACATGACGACACGATTTACCCAGCACTAGATACCCTCCTCGCCCAGACACGGCCCTCGACCCTCCGCATTCATGTCTAATATCCGAAAGAACCCACACCCTTTCATATCCCCCGTCTGACCCGGACTCTGGCACTGCCAGAAGAATACCATATCGTCGGGTACCAGCCCTGCGACGCGGCCTGATTTTGATGGCGACGGCGGTGCAAGTCGCGATCGAGCTTTCGCCTTCTGGTCGGCGCGTAGTAGTCTGGAGATAGGTTTCAGCTTTGGTTGTATGTATACGACGCACGTTGGGATGCCGCATTTGCATGTTGGTGTACCTCGTCGAGGGCCCAGTGGACCGGTGCTTGGCAATGGGTGAAAGTCTGCTGTTAGTGGCAAAACGTAAAGATTCGCTTACCATCGCGATAGAATCTGGTCGTCAGCAGTGGTCGATACACTCGCGCTCACCTGAAAGTGATGTTGATCCGAGACGTGTATGCTTTTTGCTCGCAAAGTGGCATAACTCTCTCGTCAGCGCCGTAAGCCGGCCGAAACAGATCCAATGCTTTCTGCGAGGGTACACTTATGATTAGACGAACGCGTAAAGCAACTTACGTATGCTTGTACCGCTCTTGGCAACCGGCGTTCATGAGCGCCAAGCTGTTATGCGATAGGTTGACCTCGTACGTCCGTATTGGCTTGACATTGATCGCATAGGAGGGATCCACCGTGTCCGTCTGACGAAGGCGGAAGGCCCGTGGCGTGCCGAGTGATAGCGAGGCGATGGTTGTGTACGGACCGAGGTCTAGGTAATCAGCGCTGCACCGCAGATCAACTCACAAGTCAATTGATCGGCGTGCCATCCGACGCTACAAGATCAGCACTGTCATGCACGCAATCACTCACCCGCTCGCAGCCCCGTCGTATCGATTTGCACCGCAGACATTCGCCCGCCATCTGCCCGCCCATTCCAGGGGCAAGCGCCGTCTAAGTGCCAGCGACGCATTGACAGCCTCTTCCACCATCTCAGCGGCTTTGCGAAGGATCGGCGGATAGTCCTAAGCTGTCAGATCGCACAAGCACGAAAGACCCACCTTTGGCTCTGCAAGCTCTGTGCCAGAGTAGAAATATCTTGCTGTGTCGCCGCCGTAGCCTCCGCCAGGCCTTTTGTACACCGCGGTGGTGTGCGGACTTTCCACCCATTTGCCAGCGAGGTAGAATCGGTTCGGATCCCAGCTCTCGCTTTCCTCCATCATGGTGAGGTAGAGAGCTGACGCGAGGGAAGGGGAGAGAGGCGAGGTGACGAGGGTCAGAGGGAGGTCGTGCGCGTCGATCGCTTTTTGCGACGTGAGGACGAGGGCCGGTTGCGGGGTGGTTTTGGCTTTGGTCGATGTCGTGGATGGTTGCTTTAGGACAGTGGATAGATCGACAGATGGTTTCTTGCTGGGTGATACGCTAGGACTGTGATCATAACGCTCCGCTTCGACCCTTGGCGCCTTCCTCGGCGCGCTAAGCCATGAAGAAAGACTAGTCCCCGCTTTGCGCTTCCCGGCACTCTTCACCCTGGGCAGGAGCAACTCCTCCGCGGCCTTTGCAACGTCTCCATCGCTCGCGGTCAGCGCTCCAAGGTAGGTGTCGACTGGGAATGACACCGGTTCAAGCAAAGACGCCAGCAGGGCGACCTTTGTGTCCGTGTCGTCGTCGTGGTTGACCATCGCGTGTGTGTAACATTGAGGTGGCAAATGTCGATTCAAACATTACTCGAAGCTTTAGTAGCCGGTGAAAAAGACGTCGAAGCGGTGCCCCTTGTTATGTTTCAACTTGACATCACTACTAGTACTGTTGCATCTCTACTCAGCAACAGCATAGCATGTCGCACGACCCCACCACTCCGACCATGAGCCATGCGGGCCCATCGTCCCTACCTGCATCGCCTCAGTCTCCACCATCTACAACATTGCGCCGACCCGCGTCCCATGGCAGATTGAGCAAACTCATGACGAGGTCCAGAAGCGGGTCCAACGCGTCTCAGGCGAGCGTTACTCTGCCTGCGAATGATGGGCCTACTAGCGGGCGCTCCACGCCGGAGCTCAGACGGCGGGATGGTCGAGGTGGGTTACTGAATCTGGGTGTAGCTGATGCCAGCGACCGTTTCACTTCTGGCTACCGACGCAAAGTACAAGAAATTCGCTCAGCTCGTTGACAGGAGTTTACAATCATTTGAGAATGTCAACGAGTGGGCAGATTTCATCTCCTTCCTATCGAGGCTGCTCAAGGTGAGTGCAGCGGTGAAATCGCGCTGACATTGCAGACGCTGCAGTCGCCCACGCCTCCGTACAATGAGATTCCGCGGAAGTTGGTGGTCGCGAAGCGGCTGGCTCAGTGTTTGAATCCGGCTTTACCATCTGGGGTCCATCAGCGTGCTCTGGACGTCTACGCGTATATCTTCAGTATAATAGGGGTGGGTTGATATGCATTCCAGAGCTAACTCCTAGGTCGACGGACTCAAGCGGGATCTGCTCATTTGGTCGTCTGGTCTCTTCCCATTCTTCCAGTACGCAGCGACGTCCGTGCGGCCTCTTCTCATCAATATCTACGAGCGGTACTACCTGCCACTAGGAGAGGAGCTGCGCCCGGCTACAAAGGCGTTTATACTTGCCCTGCTTCCGGGGATGGAGGAGGAGACGGGGGATTTCTTCGATAAGGTGGGCGATGTGCTTATGCTATGCTAATGCGGTAGATCCTCTCGCTCCTCGACAAACTCTCAGCTGTATCACCCCACTTCTTCCTATCAAACATTCTTCTCATCCTCATATCCACGCCGTCTTCACGACTTTCCGCTCTCAACTACCTCTCACGCAGACTGCTCAAACCGCCGGATAGCGCCGATAGTGGCTTGTTGATCCGAGGCGTAGCGGCGGTGCTGGAGGATGAGACCGTTCTGGTCAGAAGGAACGGTCTGGATCTGTTGCTGAGGGTGTTGCCGCTGAGCGGGCTGAAGTGAGTGGTGCTTGTGAACGTCCGCTGAAGTCATAGGGACGCAGATGCGAGGGACCAGTCGTTATTGGTGCGCGCGACCATCGCCGTGGTGCTGCAGCGGGAGCTGTCTCTGAGTCGGAGAGTGTACTCGTGGTTATTGGGTGCTGGGGAGACGTCCTCTGAACAGCTGGCATACTTCAAGGAGCACGGTTTGGAGCTTCTGGTCAATACTCTCCAGGTGGGTTCGCAAGCGATGACCGTGCTGACGCGCAGAATGACATGACCACCGCCGTGACCGGAGTGAGCGACGTCCAAAGACCGTTCAAGATCTTCCTGTCCTTACTGGACAAGTGGGAGATCGGCACGTTGCTCTCGGAGAGGTTAGCCGTCCCGGCGATTCAGATCATAAAGAACGGTTCCGCGGATGAGGTGAGCAATGAAAAAGTTACTTTCCTGACGTGCTAGACCCTCGCATCCGCTGTGTACGAGTCCGTCGAGCCTGCGGTGGTGTGGAAAACGTTGCATTCGTCTGTGCTACAGGAGCTGGGAACGAGAGAGAAGGGTCATCCCGTCGACTCTGCTGACGCGCCGGCGATCGAGCTGGTCCGATGGATCCTCGCTTCAATCCCGCAGCATGACGAGGAGGTTATCTCGATGCACATTCCGAACCTGGCCGATGCTTTGCTTGGGGTGATAGTAGGCGGTGCTAGACGGGGTGACACCTTTGACCTTTTCGCGCTGCGTCTCGTCAACGACCTCCTCGTGCATGTGCCATCGGGTGCGTGGTCGAAGGCGTCCGCAGGGCCTCGGGAGGGCGATCAACCCGATGAGGTGCTTTCCCGGATAGTAACGACCGCTTTCGACGTCTGCCAATCGGCCATAGGTACCGAGGAGACCATCGAAACGCTCCGAATAGTGACCCTGCTGATCGACCAAGATCCACCCGCGCTCTCTTCCATCGACGGAGCGAGCTGGCTAGCATGTGTTCTGAAGGGTCTTACGGCGCCCTCCTTCGCCGTCGTCGAGGCACTCGTCTTGACAGCGCTGAAAGCGTCACGGTGTTCAACGTTCTCACCCCGAATTGACGTTACCTCTGACGCGACAATCTCGGTGATTCTCGACTCGGTGGGTGAATAGTTACCAACCCCGCTAACGTGTAGCTATTTCGTTACCTCCGGCCAAACGCATCGCCGTACCACGCTAGAGCCGTCGAATTGTTATGGGATTACAACCAGCTTGCGGAGATACACACCTTGGAGAATGTCATTGCGAGCCGTGTCGCTTCGATCCCCTTTGACAGTGCCGCTTTCGACGCTTTCGGCATCTTGTGGCGGCTTACAGGTGGGTTAGTGATTAAGGTATAGCTGATGATAGACGATGCCATGCTGCCGGGAGAGGTGTTCAACATTCCTATCAGTCTCGTGTTAGACGCGGTGAAGAGCACGAACCCTGATATACAGCGCCAAGCGGAGACTTGGTTACGGTGTAACCTCTGCTCATACTTTCGCGTCATCGATCCGATCCTCGCGCGGTTGCTAGACCCGGCGATTCGCAACACCGATGGTAGGTATACCGATCCGATAGACGTGAACCTACTCCAGTATCTTCTCGAAAACCTCTCGACTTTGTTCAGCTTCGGCGGGCAAGGGCTGAGCAAAGCTTGCCAGGCGACCGAGCTGCGGCATTCGTCACACCCAGCATTCGTCTCCCGAGCTCAAGATAGCTTCCCCAATGCCATGACGTATTTGGAAACTCTAGTATCACTCTTATCGAGATTCGTGAATACGGAAGCGCCCAAGAGATCTGCCACGCCGCTGGTTACCCGGCTACGAGCCACGGCTTTGGACCTGTTGCAGACGGTCGTGGCTCATGGCGACGTCTCTACTGCGCAGTTGACGGCGATCAACGTATCCCTAGTGGCCAAACTCTCCGCCGCGATACACCAGCAGCAACTCACACTGCAGAGTAAGATGCTCCACCTGCTACACTCTAGCATCAGCCAAAGTAGAGCGCATATCCCCGACGAGTTCGAGCTATCTCTCGTGAAGACGATCGTCGACGCCGTTTCGTCCCCAAGCAACCTGCCCATTCTCCAACATTGGATCGACTTTGTCCTCATGACCCTCGCGCAGTTACAACCTCGACCGGCTCTGCTGTGCGCGCTCGTGGAATGCTTTAGCGAGCAGACCAGGTCGTTCATGCTGCGGATCGACAAGGTGTACAACGACGTTTTGATCCATGACGAGCCCTGCGCTATCGCCGATGCAGAGGTGACAATGATGCTCAATGCCCTCGACAGAGTCTTGACGTTGCTCGCGCAGTCGCCCAAACGGCGCAGCGAGGAGGGCACGAGGGTGGAGGGTGGGAACGGTCTCTTAGGATTGGTGTCAAACGTCTTCACGATCGAGGCGCCGAGTGCGGTGGGTCATAAACGTTGACACTAGCTAATGGTCAGGCGCGGACAGAGTCGCCACGGTATATGGACGACGCGGTGCATGCGTTGCTACTTACCTGGACTCTGGCTTCTCGTAGGGCTCACACTAAGGTCCGGATGCGCGCTCGGAGCGTGTTGGAAAAGGTCTTCACGACCCAACCGTCTGCTCTCATGACGAGCTGCATGCATAGCTGGGCGGGGGATAAGGTGGGTCAGTGATCCGTTACCGAGCTGACGGCAGGACGCGGCGGTTTTCGATTGCATCGACGCCCTCACGCCGAGTGCGCAGAAGGCCGTGGAACTGGTCTGCGATATCGTCTCGGGGAAGGCTGCGAAGGTGGCTTTGGTGGAATACCGGTAGGTACCTCGCCCTCTACCCGACTAATACCGCAGTGCCGACCCGACCTACCTCGCATTCCTCGAGGCGTACATCTCCCGACTTGAAGCGCCGATCGCAGTGCAGATCTGGCCGACGTTGTTTGGTTTCGCCAAGGATGTGGTGGGCGCAGCTGCCTCTGGCCCGGGGAGAGTGCTCTTGTTCCCGACATTGAGGTGGGTGACTTCTGTCGTCCTGAGCTGACATCAGGTGTCTGACGATCCTCGCTCTGACCGTATCGAGGACGAGCGCGTTGGAAGATAGGCGACTACGACGTGATCTACAGGTGGGTCCATGGTCCTGACATCACTGACGAGCAGGACACGTACGCGAAAATCGTAGATCTGGTCGTGACCAATGCAGCGCGGATCGCAGAGGATATTGACGAGAATGCACTGGAAAAGGTGAGACCCTTGTGAGACGTCCACTAACAAGCAGATCATCGCTTTCCTCGCCACCGCTATCGTGCCAAACCTGCGAACATTACTCGTCGACGCCGATCGGGTCAACGCGGTCTGCAGCGGTATTGCCTTATGTATCGTCGCACCTGCGTTCAAGCGACAAAGGTGGGTCAAGATCCGCAGCGCCAGACTAACGCCGCAGGGTCGACCCAAGCATCCTTCGGCTCGTTCTGGAGATCACAAAGATCCCCTCCGCTGTCAAGACGTGGCGCGTGCAGATTGGCGAAACGTTCAACGACGCTCGTTTCTTCAAGCCTAAAACGGTGGAAGAAGTGGGATATTGGAAATCGCTCGTGTGCGCGTTGGCCGATTCGGACAAAGAGCGTTTCACCGAGGTGCTCGGTGGGTCCGCGAGTGTGTATTAAGCTGATGTCAGGTCGCGTAACCTCCGCGTCGTCCGCGAACATCTTTTCTAATCGCGAGCAGGAGATGCTCGTGAAATGTCTCAACCTTCGACGGCTGTCGTTCATGATCTTAGCCGCGGAGAGGGACCACTACCTTGCCCAGCTGCCTGGGATACAAGAGCGGTTGGTGGAGATGTTACGTTCGAATGCGGTCTCGCCGAGGGTGCACAGTGAGGTGGGTGTGGTATTGTAGCTTGAGCTGATATCAAGGTATACCTCTGCTTGAGAGTTTTGCTCTGCCGGATTAGTCCTCGGCACTTGTCCAACTTCTGGCCAGTCATCTTGTCTGAATTGGTGGGTGATTACCATATCTGCCAAGCTGACACCACAGTTACGGATATTCGAAATGACAATGGACGAACGGCCCGAAGATGGTTCGGAGCAACTACAACTGATCTTGGCTGTATGCAAGTTCCTCGACCTGCTACTAGTCATCCAATCCGAGGACTTCCAGATGTAGGTTCATGATCGAAGCTTTGCTGACGACGCAGACATCAATGGATGTTCGTGACGGACACCACAGACGCGGCGTACCCCCCAGAGCACTATAGCCCAGAGGCCATAATGGATCGCTTGGCGGAGATTGTCAGTCAGTCGCACGGCGGGGGCGAAAAAACGATAGTCTCGGAGATCCTCGACGAAGACACCGAATCGGGACTTCGTCGACCGCGTCTCGGCCACGTTCATCAGCTGCACAGTCTGCATCAATTGCAGGAGTTCTTCTCCCGCGCAAGTATAGATACGTTTGAGGGGGTGTATTACGCTGCGGGCGCTGATTGGGACGCGATTGAGGCGGGTCTAGACGGGGAGATCTTTGAGTGATCCTCTCAGTAGAGCCTATGCATGCTAGTAACCTTATCAACGCGTTGACGCGGGTCTAGACGGAGATCTTCACTCGGTACACCTCTGCATACCTAAACAACGCGCAGGGGGTCCGCGTCGGCTTTACTAACCAAAACCTGCCATCCATCATCCTTCTCCGCGTTCAGCTCTTTCTCGAGCCACGGTTGCAAGACCTGGGAGAGGTAAGGTCGTTCGGTGTTGGTGTGGTTCGTCAGTATCACCGAGGAGCCTGCTGCGATCGTAGCTAGGATCTCGTGCTGTGACGGTGTGTCAGCTTGAGCGGTGACGGTACCAGCTGAAGCGGGGAGACGCTACTCACGTGGGACATTTCGCCGGTAATAAACAGGTCCGCCTTTACGCCCTTGAACATGCTTCCGCCTGTGTATATCAGCGGCAGTGCGACCTGATGACCCACCTGATCCCGCGCAAACGGCGATGGACTTGATCGATCCGTCGAACTCTGGTGTCGCGACTTGCACTGCGGGCATCAGCAATGTCTGCACGACGCAACGTACGGTACTCCAGGCCCAAGTGCTGCTTGACCAAACTGATAGCTTGCTGGATGCTGAGTCGAGTACTGAGCTGGACGATCCGGCCCATGCCCGCGCCCTCGAACCCTTCGACGGCGGGTGAAGAGACAGTCAACGGCTCGTGCGATTTGGCAAAGGGGATAAACGGTTTGACGAGCCTGCGAATCAGCGACGTCATGGTGGTGTAACGTACCAGGTGTTGATGCCGTTAGGCGTAGCGTCCAAAGAGGTATGCGGGGCAAATACCGATATGCCTTTTGCTGACAATCGAAGCAAGGACGCTTGTAATGGGTCGTCGAGGGAGAGCGATTTCAGTCCTCGGAATATCGGCGGGTGGTATGAGACGATCAGAGAGAGGGATGGGAGGGACAGTGCCTCGGCGCAGACGGCGGGGGTCAAGCTGTGCCGGATGAGCGACTGGCGAGTATTACGGCGATATGCACTCACTCGATCGTGAGGAGGACCTGTCGGTGAGCCGGGTTTGGGTACGGTGCCTCTGCACGAGTCAGCGCCTAGTTTGTGCATGGTTACGCACCAATTATCGGCCCGACCTATTCTCGGTGAGACATATTAACGATCCGGATATCTCCTCACACCTATTACGCCCCACTCACATTGTCCCAGCTTCGCTCGGCGAGCTGCAGCGGGGCGATCCGCTCCCACACGCGCTTGATGACCTGGATGGGGTGTGTAGCTGGCATGGTGTGTGCGTAGAGAGAACAGAGAGCACAATGTAATTCACTACTACTAAATACATGATCAAAGTGGAGGTCTCCCACGGTGCATTCACTAATTATGCTACATGTCTAAAGCAACTTTTCCCACTTTGATAATCTCTTCTTGACTAAAGAGGATATCAGCAACCTATCGAACAATTATTTATTGACTCACGCTCAGATACTTCCCGACGTAATCGCGCCGCCTCGTCGTTCGCCAATTTGATCTGGAGATCTTTGGCTCCGAGAGTGTGCTCGAGGGACGATAAATGCTCTGCACCACAAAGTCAGCACGATCGGCGGCCGGTGGGGCCCGAACTCACCTTTCCGCTTGGCTCTGAATGTCCTAGCCGAAATTCGATTCCGCACTCGCTTCCGCTCCCTCGCGGACAACGCTCTGTACTCGTCCACTTTCATCCCCCAGATCATGCCGTCGCGTTCCACGCCCTCTGGCACTTCGGGCTCATGGTCGTGATCGTGGTCATGCTCGTCGTGGGAATGTGAATAATCCGATTCGATCGAATGCGCACGTTTGACACCGCGCCGGGGCCGCAGGATCGGAGACTCGTGCGGGCTGACCACGTTCGATGAAAGTGGCGACGGTGACGGTGTGTGTGCGATGTCAAGATCTACAAGGTTGACCGAGTCGGTCGAGGCTTGCTGCGTGGGTAAAGGTAGCGGTGCGGTTGGCGGTACTGACTGGGTGAGGAGAGAAGTGTTGATCACCGAGTTGTATGTGAACTGCGGGTAGAAGCTGGATGGGCCGGGCTGAGCGTTTTGCTGCTGCTGCTGGCGGAAAGGTAGTTGTTGCGGTTGATCAAGGGATAGTGACCTTTGAACGTTGTTACCCGATGGATTGGGCCATGTGGCGGAAGCCGAAAGCCCGAAGTAATCCTGCGGTATTGTCTGGGCATTTGGTGTTTGGCTCGTGTTCAACGACGGGGTGTTGAGCCAGTCGAACGATGCTGTGGTCGGTGAGAATGCGGGTGCGAGAAAGTTCTGATACAGGTATGAACCCCACGTTGATGGCTAAAAAGGGCGAGGTCGGTCATCGGTCATCAGCGGTGGAGCTAGAGCCTCACAGGTAAGTGAACTCACCATGTAGCTTGTCTTTTCGCCATTGTCGAGCGGTGCCATGGGCTGTTGCATGGATAGCGTATCCATGGTGGTGAAAGTCGAGTGAGAGTGAGTGTCGAGTGGAGTCAAGGTCGAGTATGGTGAGTGCGAAAAGCGAAGCCGAGCCGATGAATAAGCGGTAGCCGAAAACGTCTGGGATGTGATGAAACCAGACTATGTAGCGATGTTGGCGTCTAGAACAGTGTCTATGACAGTTACGATGCGATGATAATCACGATGGGGGTCTGAAACAGTTACGACAAAAGAGTTGCGATGCGATGAAAGATCACGATGTCGGGTTTATATACAAAGTGTCACCCAATCCACGCCAGATCGTGGGTAGCGGGCCCCGAAGGGTTCGGTGGGAATGTTTCTGATTTTTTGCCAACTCCCACCTTAGGGGTAAGCGACGGAGATGAGTGATGCCCGAGGTGGTGCGCGTTTTAATTGCTGTGCACCTTTGGGATAGATTGGTTTGGCTTGTTGTTGGTGCCAAGCTAGAAGACCACCTCCGCGTGGGTTGTGGGTTGTGAATTATGCTGCCTCGGTGTGCCGCGGCCGAGAAGATTCCCAAAAATCTCCAAAACTGAATCTGACGGTTGACTCTAACCGGTTGGTGGGAGATCTGCTGGGCTGACCGTTAAATTATACCCTGTACACGAGCGCTCTTCGATGACCGTTACGCAGCACGCAGTTTGAGATGAGCAAAAGGTGTAATCGCAGAAAGAGATGCATTGCTTCCCACACCTGTGTGTATATATAGAGGACTGTACATCACTACGCCACTACGCACCCGGCCACTGATGATAGACCGTCGGTGATCGCGAGAAGGCAGCTTACAAATCATTCCCGGAAGTCCCACATATTGATTGATCACCTTTTTGCTCCCATCCGAAGGAAGTACGTTAATAGCCATGACCGAGAGAATGCTGCAAGACCGATGCGAGGAGGGTGCCTCTGTCCTCGTGAGAAGAAGTCACAAGTCTCCTACCGAGATGTGGAGGGTAACGCAAAACATAATCAATAAGCATACAAAAAGGCTTCAGAGCCATAGCCGCTGCCCGCGCGCGTGTCTCTGATCTCACCCCTGAAATCCGCTAAATGCACTCGAGTCTAATTTGTTTGCCTCACGTTATCGCAATCGGCGCCCGCGGTCGTAAGAGTTCGAGTCGTTCGAGTCTTAGCAATCTCGACACGTGTGGCTTGGGTAAAACATGCCGGGCGTCATCTCGGATCTCCTACAACGAGTAGATCCGTTGTCGCATTCGCCGTCGTACTCCACGGAATGAAACATGGCTGATGGTGTATGCAACCAGCGCTACCGAGTATCTCTACTAAGTAACAGCTAAGCAAGCGCCATTGAAGCCAAGCCGGGGCCGTGAAGGGTCGGCCGCCGAGTCCATTGTGTACGAGGTAATTACGGAACGGTGATTATATGACGCTGTGCATGAGTAACATGTTGGCATCGTCCGAGACATGGTGGCGAGTATAGTGACATAGTTAGTAACAACGGTGCAACCTGTATGGCGCAGTGGCGGCGCCGAAGAAGCGAGGTATGAGATGCTGCCGAGAGGGCAGGCCAAGTTGTCGTGCACCGCAGTGTAGCGCCGACATCTTGGCGTGGCACCGCGGCTGCGCGAATGTCAATAACGAGTATGCCTCCACTATCAACCATCTACCGTTATGTGAGAATCGAGACCACCACGTAAGAAATTATCGGTTACGGTAAGAGCAAGCGCAGCGTTCGTAACCGCTCACGAGGCGAACGCCGCTGACGCATTTCTCAGTGGTGCTTTTGCTTTTGCTTTTGCTGTTGCTTTGCGAGGTACTTGTGCAATGGTAAATGAGGATAACTGAGCCGGCGGTACTCCAATGGAGAGTCGTACACACACTTAGTGCGCGGTGAATGTGATTGTCAACTAGTACTACTAGTACATACAGCTCGATCCCGATCGTGCCGAATGACAGTCTCCGGCACATAACATACGCATCGCGATGCAGTAGTAGTAGTAGTGGTAGTAGTAGTGTGAAGAGGCAGTTGACGTACCGCTACGCCGGTATTCCTATTTAGGTATAGTACGACGGCTCAGACGAACTTATAACGCTACGAACGCTACGTGTAAACTGTTAAGCCGTGGAATCACGTACATACCACCTCTCACCATTCATTTAGTGCTAAGAAACCTGACTGCTCCGTTGGCTTCTACCCAGATCTCAGACCGAAGGGAGTCGTCACGTACTCCACACTCCACACCCAGCCCTTAAGGCATCCACGGCCGGCAACATCCCAGCCGCTCGGCCGCTTCGATCCGTGGCATCGACATCCATGGCCTCCCTCACCCACTAACCTCATAGCGTCTGCAAACGCCTTCACAGATGTGGATACTCTGGCTGCCGAGTTGCTGACTGATGATGATCATGTCACATTTCCGACGGAATAGGCCGAGATAACACTAGCTTCGCCGGCGTAGTCCTGCTGATCCATCGGTTCCATCGGTTCCATCGGTCTATCACTGCCCGAACTCCACAGTGGGTCGAACAGATCTACCGGGAGTAGCACTGGCCGAGAAATACATCGGTATTGCACAACATGTACACTGTCTACAAAGTGGTATATCAGGATGGTCTTTCTATGGAGGTATACTGTCTCCGGAAGGGGTATTACCAAGGGGTATAACAGGGACTACGCGGCATCAATCTTCCATCTGCCCGGCGCTATGCCCTTTCTAGGAACCCAACGTGAAACGCGCCCATCTTCCTACGCGCAACGGGGTACACCGCCGTGCTCTCTCGCAACAGCGCGACCAATCTCTCGACCACATCACGACTGTAAGAGAGCTGCTCCACTTGTGCCTGGCCGCCGAAGCCTGTATCGGATCTGCGCGAGTCAGTATGAGCAGTGCGTATAATAGACTCACTCGGTTTGAGCGAGCCTGTACATGACTTTTGCAGCGCGTATCACAGTGCATTGTGGTGATGGCGACGACGGGCTAGACTTTGTATATGCTATCCGAATGGACGGGTTGAAGAGCCATATCTACGTATCAGTGCTGCTCAGGACCAACGCACTCACGTAGACGCGCGGTGCACCACTCTCCTCGTCCGCGACGACAAAGCGGTAGCTTGCGTGAGCTTGGTTCAGCTCCAGCATATCGGAGACCACGAAGACGGAGAGCGGGTACCGGGTGCTGCGCATCAGCGACGTCTCATTGGATTTACCCACTCGTCATGACCCGTCCGCCGAAGGGTAATGGCCCATTTGTACAGCTTCACTGCTTTCGATCCGGGTTTGCCATCGTCGCTTCGTCGCTTGCCCACCGCTTGGCCACAGGGGCAAGAGATAGTCTGCCAAGTGTCGTGCTACGCGGTGTCAGCGTAATCGCGGTAGGAGACGTTTGTACCCCCGGGAGTAGTCTCTGCTCGTGTGAACTGTGCGAGACAAAGGATTGAACCCGGGGGTTTTTGGGATTTTTCAATATTGGACGTTTGTATCAGCCAAAAGGAGTGAACTCCTTGTCGTGCCACCCTTGATCACCGCGACGTTGTCATGGGAGGAAACTTGCAACGAGTTTCGCTTCCCGACAACGACGTCGCAGTGAGAGTGACAGGACCGTCAATGGGTAGTGACGATGGCCTTCTTATGGCCCGTGGGGGAGTAGGGTGCGTGACTCACCTCGTGAGCTATGACCAGGTTCGACGTGTTGTCGCCCGGCAGGAGGAGGTAGCTGCCCCCGACCAGGACGCTGCCGGGACTGGGCCAAAACCCCTCTCTTGTCCTCTCCGCAAGCCTCGCCGTGAACGACGGATCCGAATGACACATCCACACCTCCATCATCTCTGCCCAGTGTTCCGACGGGAGGTCTCTATACCCGCGTTCGGGATCGCGGGACGCAGGAGAGACGTCGGCAAGCTCGCGATTGCACGTGCAGATGATGGATTGGGGTTGTATTTGTCGTAGCTCAGCAGCGCCGAGGGGGTACGTAGGGGAGAGCGATGAGGGGGATGCAGTCGGCAACGCTGATAGCTTGCCTTCCAGGTGTAGCGGTTGAGGGGTGGGTAGTGTCACAACGGCAGTAGGAAGGGGTAGATGCAGGTCGATGGAAGGGTCCTGCTTCGACGTGATGTGTAGATCCGTGCCGGCCGCGGTCATACACAACTCCGCGTTGGAGCCGAGCATGACCTGTACGAGATTTAGATTCTCTTGATGCTCCGCGACGTAGCCGATGTCTAAGTATTAGCGCTAAACATGCTGCGCACCCACCTGCAGTGAAGCCGTCCACAGCGACCTTTCCAGAGCTCGACGTCGAGGCCGCGGGGAGGTCGAGCAGAAAGTCGTTTGCCGTGACAAGCTCAAAGGGGTCCTTTGAATGCAACGAGTCTTGATTGGTCATCCTCCCCGTCGAGATGGACGATACCAGCTCGTTGATGAAGGAACTCCGCTCAAACTCTAGCTTGTCCTCCAGGGTCAGAGGGAAGTCCTGCCCTGTCATCCGGCCCGCGCGAGATCGCGCTACGATGTCGGTGAGGAACGCAATGCGCTGGGATACCAGGGTGTCGCCTCGCTGCGGGTCAGCGGTGACCAACATGTACTACTCACATGTTGTTCTGCTATCTCCCCTCCGCTGTTAACCAAGCGCTCTCGCTGTCATCAGCGCTGCGCCAGAGTACCGACTCACTCGTCGAGCCTCCAGCTGCTCTCCGTCCGCTCTCTGCTCGTCGCTCTTCATCCGTCTCTTCCCGTGCGCCCGTTCAATTCTATCCCATATCTCCTCCAGCTCCCTCATCTTTTGTCTTTCCACTTGGGCCTTGGACAAATTACCCAAACTCGACCGCTGATCGTCCAACCTTGGGGCTACGCTGTGCGACCGTTCGATAGCCCGCATGACCGTCTCGAGATCGTGCAGCGTCTTGTCTGTGTGTTGTGTCATGTTGTGATCCTTGTCGTGGATTGCAGGCTCCGAGTACGGGGGGAGGGAATCGTAGCTCGGTGGATGGGCGAGTTGGGAGATGGCCATACTGAGCGAGTCGATCTTTTCCCACGCGAGCTGGTCTGTGGACGACTGCGGAGTCGGTCGAGTGGATTGCAGGTCGTGTATGTTGGTCAGTAATGAGTCGAGAGAGGCGTCGTCATATTTGGTATCTACGGTGGACGCGAGGAACGATCCGAGCTCGTAGGTGACGTCCAGAAGTTCCGTGAGGGCCGCGGCGAGCTGCCCATTGACACCTGAGAGGGCGTCGGCCTCGTCGAACGGGACAAGCGACGCCAACGCACTGATACACGATCTTCGCACAGTGGATAGACACTGATGTTTACATCAGTACAAATACGCGCCAAAGGACCCACCCACCCACCTCGTTTGTCCGTGTCGAAGCGAGCAGGTCCAAGGGGAATGGCGCGGGCGGCGGGGCAAGTTCTCCTTCGTCCTCGACACAGTCATGCTCTGGCGGACGGACGGCCTCCATCTCGCAGAGTCACTCGTCGCTTAGTCTCTGGTTGACATATGTGCGCATCTAGCAAAAGATGATTGATGGGTGATGTGACAGTTGATGATTGACGTTGATTGATGAAGAATACTTTTTGGCCAACGCGGAGCCCCGTACAATCATGATATGCATTGGAATCTGTATCAATAAACCGCAGGGTATAGCGACATGCACAAGGACCTATCTCCCCCACACCTACATCCCCCCGATGACCCTCTCCCATGCATTGGCCCACTCGGCCTCGCGCAGCAAGACGTCCATGTTCATGCCATCGCGGCGGAGCGAGTCGAGCCAGGTGGAGATGGGGTCTGACGCCGCGGAGCTTGAGGGAGAGCCACGGTCGGTGCGGTCAGCGCGGTCAGCGCGGTCGATGGAACCGTTGACTGAGCCGTCGACGCTGCCGTCAGGTCGGAGCTCATGTTCGCTAATCTGTCAGCTTTTGCTTACATGTATTAGACTCACCCTCTGGCATCCACCTTTGCGGTGATCTCCCTGAGTATCATCACGGCGCTACGGGCGAACCGCGCGCCGTCGGTGACGTTGTCAAGCATTTCAGCGGCTTCCGCGAGGCCTGTTCGGTATTCTATCGAACGGGACTTTTCCACGTATAGTATGAGCGCGAGAGTCATGGCGTTTTCGAATACGGTGATGGGGTTGAACATGCGGAAAGCCACTTTCGGATCGAGCATTCTTGCGG
>JALPBZ010000117.1:0-64944 GCA_026538355.1 Cryptococcus sp. GC_Crypt_5
TCATCGTCGTCATCAACGGGAAAAGGGGATGGAGGAATCGATGTGCAGGATCTGGCGAGAAAGGCTATTGATAACCAGCCCAAGTCCGTCGCTGATTATAGGAAAGGCAATGAGAATGCCATCATGCGATTGGTTGGGGAGATCATGAAGCTCTCTGGGGGAAGGGCTGATGCGCGGAAAGCCAAAGAGGTCCTTATTGAGCTACTCAAGCAATGATGCCGCGATCAAGTATGACGGATTAAGTTCATATAAGATATGAGATATGATATGAGCCGAGACGCTATTGTACATTGCTCGTAGATATTACATGTATATGATGTTGAAAGATGTTCTGATATTGTCCGTCGTCTGAAGCACTAAGCACCAAGCTCGAATCACGATCTCGCAGCATCAGCTAAATTCCTCCAATACGTCTCGTGATCGATTACACCCGCTTCAGAAGTCGGATCGCTACTTTCCGTCCATCGGCGCGAAAGCGCCCGCATTACATCCCCGTGCGAAGCAGCTGGCATGGCAGCCTTGGCGAATGCCATATTGGCCTTGAGATAGACTACGGTACATCGATTATCAGCTCGAGCTCACTCCTCTTGCGTATCGCAGCAGCAAATAAAGGAAGAATGGAGAGGACAGTGGGCACTGATGGTTGGTGAGAGGTCGTGAAGAGACACTCACGCTGGAAGGGCGAAGAAGCCTTTTGCTTCGATTCGAACATTGCCTCAAGCTTGGATTTACAGCTCCCACAAGCGTGTTTCTGCACGTCGATCGCTGCGGAGTGAAGGGTATATAAAATCAGCGACACCGCTGTTGAGATTGAGCTTCTACCAAATTCGAGGGTGCAGGCTTACATTTCGAATGTCGTTGATAGCTAATCGCATGATAAGTGTTAGCATCGCAAGCGACTGATGAGTAAATAGAAACGCACATCTTGCCGCATCGCTCGTTACTGCATCTCCACTTGTACTTGTACTCGATAACATACGCGTGCGTCGTCTGCAGTCAAGTCTGCTGTCAGCAACGACTTAGATGTTGGATGGCTTCGAAAAGCTTACAGTCACTTCGATATCGTTTCTCGCGCGCATGACTTTGCGTCCCCTATAGCGACAACGACGTCTCAGCTGTCAACTCTGCTTCGTGAAACGATCGAGGTCGTACAGATATACAGAGGGTACTCAATACTTACCAAGATTTGAAGACCCGTCCATGAGGGTTCTTGTACTCGTCATTGATGATCCACGTTGCCACTGAAAGTAGCGACACCCGTCAGCTAGGACTTCGATAGGTGAATGCACCACCGCAATGAGAGCATTAACGCACAATGACACATCTCGTGCGCGACCGTGTTCAAGATTTGTTCTGTAGTGCAAAATAAGCGGGATCAGCGAATTGAACGATGAGAGAAGGATAAGTCAGCGCCAACATACCTCTGCCAGTAAGCACCTTCTCCGACAACTCGATCCAAAACTCTTTCCCACCAGACCCATCAGGATGACGCGTTCTGCCCATACACCTATCAGCCAAATGTGACACCGGCTCTCAAGCCAGAAAGACATAAACGTACCGCTTCGACCTGGCTACGCCAGCCGTAGTCAACAATCTCTTATTCCACTCGATCCTAGCCCCTGCTCCGACCCCTGGCCCTGCTCCTTCGTCGTAGTTTCCGGAGCCTAGGCGGGACTCGAACACTCTCGAGTCGAGCTCATCGAAGATCTCTTGCGCTAAGCACACCCGCTGTTTGGGCCAATCTCGTGATTTCGATGGTTTCGTTGCTGATAAAGCTTTTTTGATCCTGTTCGGTTTCGTGGCTCTACCCTTGCCCGATCCGCGATCTAATTCTGAGGCGGTGTCGGAATCGGAGGAAGCGATGGTCAGGTCCTCGATATTGGGTAAGACGAGAAGCGGTCGTTTGGCAGGCGAGTAGTGCAGGATCTCAGCATCACATCCATCTGCGTCGTGCTCGACCTCAGCTTCATTGCGAATCCGGTCGCCTTTGTCTCTGCGTCGTCTACGTTCGCTCTCTTCCACGTCTTCCTCCTCGTCTTCCTCTTCTCCATCATCGGTATATTCCCCACTCTCGTCGTCGTCAACAATGAAATTCTTGAGGGAGCCATACGAGTCGTCCTCGTCGTAATACCCTCTTTCGTCTTCCTCGCCTAAACTGTCCCCTTCCCCTTCACTCTCTTCGCCTGTTCTCACGCCTCCATCGTCGACGCGACTCAGTTCATCATCGTCAGAATTCGCCGTTAGGTCAACGAGATTCCTGGATTGGCTTGGACCAGGTGCCGAATCGTCGTCGTCTGATTCGGAATCTGATATCACTAGCTTACGTCTCTGGGCTGGATTCTGACGACGGGGTGTTGGAAGCCACGCTACGTCGCTGTCGCTGTCGCTAGCTACTTCGTGAGCTACGAGGTGATCAGGAGTGTCACAGTCGTCCGATAGCGAGTTGACTCGTGGCGAATGAATTTGGTCGTTGAGTGATTGGCATGAGAACGAGGAGGATCGACGCCGTGTAGTAGGCGATGATCGTAGGGGCGATGCTTGCTCAGACAAACGGTGGGTCGGTGAAGCTGTGTCTATTGACGGAGACGGCGAGCTATATGCAACAGATGTTAGGTCAAGATATGCTTAATGGAAGCGATGCCGGTACGTACAAGCTCAACACCCCATCTACGTCTGCAAGCTCATCTTCATTCTCGTCGTTCCCATCTTCGGTGATGATGTCCTCCGGGACCGTCAGGCTCGCAGGAGGAGAGTCGAGCGCGGGATCGCTCAGCTTCAGCGAGCCCCTGAGTGTTTGAGTACAGTCAGCTCAGCAATACATATCAATGACCTAATGAAGCAGACTCACATATCCAGGCTCTCGACATCTACACCAACATCCCCGGACAGCTCATCACTCCGACACAGCTCACCCACGTCCAACCCAATCCCATCTGGAGAATCCTGTAGGCGCTCGGAGGGCGTCTGCACAAACAATCGAAGCCCGCCCATTTTCCTTGCTGGAGTGACGAGCCTGCTCTTGCTCTTGGATAATGAGAAATTGATATTCTTGATGGGCGTCGGGGCGAAAGCGACCGTACGTCTCGGCGTGAGCGGGATGGACCGTGCGGCGAAAGATACTCTGGGACATGATGGGCCTGCGGGTCATCTCAGCTCTTTGACTCTCTATTGACGATGCAGCGGGGTGAGGGATGAGCTGACGTACCCGGTGAAGGCGAGGGTGAAGGCGAGGGCGAGAACGAGGCTCGGTCAGCGCACGACTCTGTCCGCTCTACATTCGATTTCTGCTTTTCGGCGATGAGATCTGGTTCTGAGTCCTCGGAGTCGGATATGATTCTCCGTCGATTCCGATATGCTGTCTTCGACATCTTTACTGATAAACGTAAGTGACTGCAAGTATAAGATACAATGAGGGTATGCCGGAGAGATATGCAAGTTGGGTAACAAGAGTGGATCTGAATTTGTTTACACTCGAGCACGTGCACACTCAAGAGCAGTCGCGTGGTCGAGGTGTGTTTTTCCGAGATTTTCCCGCAGGACTGTCACTCGAAGAGCAGGATGGTGTTTCTGTAGCATCATATCGCAGCTTCACATGCATACTGTAACGACCATCATTAATTATACTGAGCTGTACTTGTATCCATCTATTATAGCTCTTCGTCCCCCCGCGCAAATTAGCCCGACCTTCGTATACTTGATTATAATCGTCCGTCTGATCTATCATATTATTATATCTCACTATGTGTCGCGCACAACTCGATTGTCCTTCTACTATCGATATAGCGGAGCCATGATGGATATCGACAGGTGATCAGCCACAGACCTATGTCGCTGAACTACAGAGACACTCACGAGAACGAGAAACCCATCGTCCCTGTCTGATCCATCACGGGTCTGACGCCATCAGTCCTCGTCCTCCCTGAGAACCCTCTTGGCGATCTCGCGCCGTGCGAACGACCGAGCGCACCTCTTGGCTAAAGTCGAAAGGTCAGCTGGTTACTGAAAGTCATTAACTATAGAGACATACTCGAGCTCTGCTTATACACCTTAAAAAGACTCGTCAGCTGCTGATAGCAGATTCCCAATGAAGACTCAACCCACAAAGTACTTGTCAAGATCGCAAGTAGCCGTCTTTGCGCCGCTCAAGACCGTTGCGTCTGCGCAAATACACGCTGTGTAGCCGGGATAGTCGCCGGTCTAAGATCACAATCAGCACGATAATCGGTCTCCGACCAGTCACAAGAGCATGCTCACCGGTCTGGCGATGGCGAGGTGGGTGGGCTTGCACGAGTTCATGCACGCTTTGAACGAGTCCGACTCGACTTCTGCGGCGGTGCTGTTGATGGAAGCGTAGCACTGGGAGAAAGTCCAATTGGAGGAGATGACGTTGTACTGATTGCGACAGAACATACACTCCGTCAGCATCCGCTTCAACGAGGCTTGGAGGGTTGGTAGGAGATAGAAGGAAAGATCGTTGTACTCACCTGGTATTGCTTCCCGCAACCGCCCGAACCGCCTGGCATGTACTCTGCCGCCGCCGGTGGATACTTGTAACAATCGCATGTCCCCTTGCTGGCGATGTAGGTGTAGTAGACGTATTTGTCCGTCTTGCACGTGTTCTGCGGTATGTAAGCGAAATAGGCTGATATATCGAGCGGCGGATGCGTGCTAAAGCTGGAAGAACAGAAGAGACGCAGAAGAACGGGGAAGTCGCTCACCATACAAGCGCTCTGAGATGAGCTGGCGACGCTCAACGAGACGTCGAGCAACTCGTCGCCGCATCCTACGAAGAGGTTGTCTGCGCGAACGAGCACGGCGAGGGGCGAGAAGAGCGTGACGAGAGCAAGGGCGTGGAGGGCGAGTGCGAGCATTGTTAGAGTGGAATAGCGGTAGCTGAGGGTATAAGGGATAGTGGTGGTGGTCTGAGAGTGGGTTGGTAAGCGGATGCAATAGGTGAGGGTTATGGAGGAGAATCGAGCTGAGTTGAGGGAGAAAGGTCGACGACACGAACGATGTTATATACCTTAACAAGCTCGCTGACGACGCTGACCTCGACGCTTCTTACTACTGATAAGCCTGCACAGCTTCCAGTCCAGTTTACTACTGATAAGCCTGCACAGCTTCCAGTCCAGGCGATAGTGCACGTTGATCGTACGAGACGAGCCGCTGATATCCCCACAACATTCAACATCGAGCAACACTCCACAAGCAAGGGGAAGCAAACACGCTTCTACTGTACTGCAGATCGGCTGACGATGGACATCAGATCAAGGTCAAATGATGAAAGCTGTGCAGCCGAGAGTCATAGCGCTGATGAGATCTTGCATTCTGCACTGCAAGGCCCGTGCGCGGTGCGGGCGTGCGGCAGTACGGGAGTTTTTCAAGTGCTCGGACCTGGTCATCCATGTCCGACTTGCCCGAGCTCTCCGATCCCCCGAGCGAAGTGGAATAGTCCGAGCGATTCGAGTGATTTGGCTCAACCGACGGCGGAGTGATGGGCGAGAAGCGGTGGATTTCGGTGACTTGGGCGATAGGTGCTTCTCCAGCTATTTTCAGACACTCAAAGGCCTTGGATATGACCCAGGGAGAACAGAGGGATCAGCGCTTTTGACTAGCTTCTCGCCTTTTGACCATTATCTATTCTCTCGGAGCACCTTCTCGGAAAACGTGCCGAATTGGAGATACTGCATGAGTCCGACGCTGCCTCCTCTATCTGGGATTTTAGGCTATGGGCTGTGGGCTGTGGGCTGTAACCGCTGATCTCTCCAGCCTCGATGGCAGAGGATCAGTGATATCTCCAAAATCGCCCCGATCGATCGCTGCCGGCGGCTGTATTAGACTTTGCACTTCCTTGCGCGATATCACACCATTCTCTGTGCTTGATGCCGCTCTCCACCGGTGCGATGCCGAGTGGGATGTGCGCTGCAAGATGCCCACTCTTCCTGGAACTCGCTCCTTCCATCTCTGCGGCATCATCAGTCTCATAGGAGTCATGTGTGCATATACAGCCTGTTTGTCAACACATTTGTATCCTATTGTCCATCTGTCCGTCTGTGCAGCGTACTACAGCACAGCACAGCTTAATCCAACACCATCCCTCCCTCCCCTTCCTCCCCTGCATGTCCCACAGCCTCACCGCCTTCCTGCTTGACCACACCCCCATCCCCATCCACAACCACCATGGCATCTCCTCGTTCCTCTGATCCCAAGACAAGGGATTGGCCCCAAACGACCTTCTTCTCAGTGAACACTTCTTCCTGACTTTCTTCTATAAGCACCCCACCGGGTCCCTCGCCCTCACCGCCTTCGCGGATCCTGCGCCGAGTCTGTCTGTGGATCGAAGTTGTCATTTCCGCCTCTTCTGCTTTTTCTGCTTCTTCTGCTTCTTCATTCCCGTTGGGTGTCTTCGATGATGTGGAAGACAGCGCTGGGCGAGGAAGTGCGACGGTACATGTTTCCACCTGCACGGGATAATCTGTCCGATCCCACGCTCTGTTTTCACATCCTATCGTCAGCTCAGTACCACTCTCTCCTGGGAATGAACGAAGTAGGTGAACACTCACGGAGGCTCAAATTGCCATGTGCGCGATACAGCCCTTTTCTCAAACGCCTTTGATGTTCTGCCCTTTCTCGACTTCCCATCTCGCGTTTCATCCTGCTTGACGATCTTCCCCTTCTCATCATGCATCACGCTATTTGACCCGTTCGAGACACCGACCTCAGACGACTCATCACCAAGTTCTCTCAGTGCTCTCCACTTCAGCTCTCTGGCTAGAGCCGAAGGATCCTTGACTATATCAGATGGGATCCGATCATGTATCAATTTCCGCCTTTTGTCCTCTGCGTTCACGTCTTCCATTATATCCGTCTGAGCGATGAGGAAGTTTGCAAGATGGACCAAGTTCTCCAGTACGTGTTTATGCGGAGGATGTGACGGGCTGGCTGAGGCGCGTGGACGATAGGACCGGAGTTGACGGAGGTCCGAGGTGTATTTGTCTGTCACATACCAGCACAACCTTGACTCATGTATCAGTATCGCACATCCTATACGTCACGTCAGTGTAAGGAAGACTCACTTGTCAAACATTGGGAAGCGGAATTGCTGTGGCACTTTGGTATCGATCTCAATCTGTCGCAAGCGCAGCTCTGCATGTAACACGGGCGTCAGTCATGGAGAAGCGTATCGCCTCCGCAAGCTTTCACTCACGTGTCGGTATGTTGTAAGAATGGATGAAATTGCCTCCAAAGACAATTGAGTCAAGCGGTGTATACTAAATGTCCAGCATCGATCAGCGACTGCGACAGGACAGCGCGAAGTCACGACTCACGACAGCATGTATATAACCCGCGGGTATTATCCTGTCTCACAATCAGCTACATTCACACAATTCGCAAGCCGGAATGCTCACATGGTGTCGCCCTGATGCAAGACCACCTTCCGAATTTCATCTACATGATCGCCGAGCCACTCTTCCTGCTGTTTCTCATATGATCCAGACCAGTCCGCGTAGGCTTTGAGGTTCGCCGGCGTTGGTCGAATGAAATAGAATACCTGCGAGACCCAGATTTTGAGATGCTGGATATTCGGAGGACGTCAGTGACTCACCTTCGACCCAGTATGTATGGTGTAGTACACTGAGCTTGCGGCGAAGTCGATGTGCCAATCCTGCGAGTATACGTCAGCTTCGACTCGCACGTCCCCTATCCATGCAGTGTTATGACTCACCGTCCAGGAGCCTTTCATTCCCATCTGAACAAATTAAACGTGTCAGCTGCAGCAGTCTACATGCACTGTACGACTTACCAGACAGTACAGTTGGACTTTGGGGTACGGCTCCATTTTGCCTCGACCTTTGCCTTTCTCGCCCTCGTCTCCGTTCGTATGTCCATTAAGACCAGAATGACCGTCCTCGCCGTCCTTCTCTCGGTTCTTCTCCTTGGCTTTCCCACTTTTCCCGCTACCATTGGACGTTGACGCAGTATTGTCGGGCCAGAAATTGTCGACCCAGTCGATCTCTCGCACGAGAGTAGGCGGTTTGACCTTTTTCGCCAACTCTGTCCCCGATATCTCGAGAGATATGATATTGTACACCTTGTTCGCGCGAGCGGCAGACGCCGAAGATTCGGAGGATGGCTCCGAACGAGATTTGACATAAGCTGCCCATTCGCCTAGAGTCCACTTGGAGGACTGTTGCGTCGCGACGTCTAGACCCGAGCACTGTCAGCGCCAGTACAGAGTGACTAGGTCTTTCTGGGGCAGCAAAATAGGATCAATCTGACTCACCGATAACATGAACGGGTCGCTCGGGCCCGACTAGCTTGGCAACATCTTGTACAGTCATATTCTTTCCCGGTAACTGCCCTCCGAGACTGGTAAAGCCTCCGTCGTCAGGAGTGACGATGATAGGTTCCCGGTCATCCCCGTAGAACAGTGTGGGCGAAAAATCCGAGGCTTTGGACGGACCAGCGGCCTCGCTTTCAAGCCATTGGCGATTGATCAAGTGACCAGGTACTCGTTTGTATTCGGCTAAGGCACTCATATCAGTCACTGCGCTCAAAAGCCAGGAACCATAAACTCACAATCGAGGATTGTCCGCCCGTACTTGGCAGGATTGGTGATAAGGTCCAGCCACTGGCTAGTTGGCGTTGAGATAGAGTTGTTCAGATTGTGATAGTCTTTCACAGCGACATTGCGTTTCGGTCTGCCCTCTGGTTTGGGCGTGTTGCTAGCGCTGGCGCGGGCAGAAGACATTGCCGAGTCAGCCGCAGGAGCTGGTAGGTCGAATGCAATCGACTCCGAGGCGGCGGCTGAAGGGGCCTCGGAGGCTTTAGAGACACTGTGTCGAGAGCGTTTCGTTTTTGATGCCGGGGATGCAAGGGACAGAGCACTGCTGGAACGCTTCGGCTTGACACCGTTGGAGGGAGGGAATCCCCGCTTGGTGGTCGGAGTGAGGGGATTCCGCGGTGGGCGGGGATTGGAGGGAGAGCTCGCGCGGGCGATACACGTTGGGCAGTACCTACATCATAGTGATATCAGCTATTGGTTGATAATTTCCACAAACCCTATAGCTGAGTCGAACATACCACTTGTCGATCCATTCTGTCCAGTTGTACCATGCCCCTTCATCCGAGTGATGCGTTGAGATCTCATCTCTGATCGTCTGAGGGACGCTCGAACGTACGGCCTCGTCACCCAGTAATACGCAAGTGGAGTGATACCACGTCGAACATCGCGTACAGGCTATCCAAACTAGTCCCGCGTCTCCATTTACCGCGCTACCCCCGTCGATGGCAGGGGATGCACGCGTCGGCGGTCCGTTTTCGGGGCACAGTGGACATCGTTCCGCTTCTGAAGAGGCCGATTCGGCTCGCTGGCCCTCCATTACGAGATTGACGCGCAAGATACAAGTCAAGACAAGACAATCACGCGCGATTGTGTGAAGAATTGGACGCAGAATCAAAAGTTATTGTTGATCATCGCTCACGATCAGCTCGCAGTGCAAGATAACCGGTAAAGATGGGCTGTTACGTAAAGCCACTTCGGATCCTGTACTGACGTCGTCGTTATGGTCGTTCACCTCCCTTATAACGATGTCAAATCGTACTTCTTCTCCTTCCAACATAACTCTGAATCGCAACGCTCTCCTCACAATATCAGTCAGGCTCACCCGTGGCCTACAAAACTTGCCCCCTCCCTTCGACCCATCTTCATATATGCCTCAAGAACCCAATACTACTCCTGATCAAATCGAAGATACAAACCACATTGCCGATTCGCTGTTAAATACCGATTTGCAAGATGATTTCGACACTCTGGCGCTCTCCACGCCTTCCAGAGGTGCTGCCAAACATGCGTCCGCATCGTTCACTCACACCAGCAATGGGAAGGGGAAGAAAGTGGTGAACAAGTGGAAAGCCCGCAGGCGAGCTGGGGAAGCGCTCGCCGAACCAGGGGAAGATTGGTGAGTAACCAGCTTCTTGAGCCAAGCGATGACACGTGCAACGTGCTGATCAGACTTGCAATAGCTATCTCCTGAATCTGCCCAATGACCTCCTCCACCTTGTCCTCGCGCGACTGCCGCCTCGAACTCTACTGAAACTAGGGGCGACATGCCAGTATCTCTACGAAGAGCTGAAGGACGAGTCGTTATGGCGGCAGAGCTATGCGAATCGCTTTCTGTGGGATGGAGCAGCTAGGGATCAAGCAGGGAAGAAAGATGTGGAAGTGCTCGTTCAAGGCTGTCTCAATACAGGGCGGAGAGGATGGAAGAAAGAGGCGTTGAGCCGAGAAGCAATGGTCGAGTGCGTATTTCGTTTCTTTTTGTCTAACATCATTAAAGCTTACTATCTCGTGTCTCCAGTCGATGGGTGGGCTCGAAAGCTGGTATCGCCGTTCATACGCCACCGACCGGTCTCATACATTCGTTATCCCTGTCATATCCACCTTTCATCCCGGTTGCACCAAGACCGTTAGTCGTCGGAAAGAATCATCAAACACCGGTTAAAGCGAAATCCGCTCCAGAAAGTCCAACTACGCCTGCCACGCCAGTGACCAGCACTCCCACACCGGCTCATATCGATCCAGTTTCGTCCGACGCTGGTCCATCTACGCCTTCCCTCGCCGTGACACCGTCGTCTGAAAGTCCCGTGACAAAGATGACGCACAGGCAGAAATACGAAGCGCTCTTGGCGGCTACAACACGACCTCCACCGTACGTCTTGAGCGCATCTCTAGCCGTCGGTGGCGTAGTTCGCAGCGATCCTATCAGTGGTAAGGTCACAAAAGGTTATTGGGGGCCAGGAAGGGACGGTGGGTCTTGTTCACGTTCCTACTGCGATAGCAAGCTGAATTTTGTTATTTCAGCCAATCTACACCTCCGACCGCACCTAGACTCTTCCGCTGAACCGTCGGCCGTCTATCTACCCACCCGATCTCAGACATACGTCCTATGGGGTCTCAAAACCGGCGCATGTGTTCATACCACCGTCCAGTCTCGTCACCATGCTACACACGGTGGTCGGGCATCTTCGGTCAACGTTCATTCCGAGACAGCAGACGCTCATGAGGGGGAGATTACCGACATGTCGTTGCTCGAAAATTATGAGCCCGAGGACGGCAAGCTACGATGGGTCACAGCGGGCGTCGATGGTCGAGTCAAGATTTGGCAACTCAACCCAGGAACCAATTTGACCCGCTCAGGTCAGAGAACGCCGAACGTGGAGTCCTTTGCTGGATCAATCACTTGCCTCTTCTCTTCTAGTACGGTCGGCACGCCCTGGCCAAACCGCCCGGATGCGGTCAAACGTAGACAGGCTGGAAGTCCTGACGCGGTCATTTTGGTGCGAGACGACCCAATTAACGATGTGGCTTGTGGCGTCACCCAAGATGGGGATCTGCGCGTGTGGTTCAATGCGACCCAAAAGGACGTGAAAGAGGTCAGAATTGATGTCGGAGCGGAAGACATCGAGGGCGGAGTGGCGACACTTGAGCTGAACGTGCAGGAGTCGAGCGAAGGTCAGATCGCTTCGGTTCTTGTGCACCATCGCCAGTCGCCTTTGGTGACGCGCTACCACATCGCGTCCTCGGGTTTTCAAGACACCACTACCTTCTTCTCACCTACGGGATCATCGCTCACCGCTCTTCATACCTCACTGCGACCTACTGCCGCCATCGCGACACCTTCCAGTAACACTTCGGAATCTACGCCTGCAATTTCGCCTGCACTTTCAATATCAGATGATTCCCCGTCAGAAATCGACTTCCCTCTATTTGGTCAGCCGATCAGCGAAAGTACATTTGGCCGATTTGTGGTGGCGGGCGATCAGACTGGCTTTGTACATGTCTGGGCGTGGGACGGGGATTCGCAGAGAAGACAGCCAATCCGATCTTGGGAAGCCATGACGGGGAAAATTACTGCGTTGGATGTCTCGTGCGGGCTAGTCGCTGTGGGCAGGTAAGCCGTCCTGTAGACTCCTCTTGGTTTTGATTGCTGATAATCTCTGCAGCTTCGACGGATATATTAAAGTCTATGACCCGCTTCCTTCGCCCCCATTATTACTACGCACCTTTCACGCCTCTCGGCTCACTCCCGGCGAGCAGGTCATAGCAGCAAGCGATGAGCCTGATGGGCGTTATTACACCGTCAACCGGATTCTTTTGGATAACGATCTGATCGTCGCCTCGATTGGCCGAAAGGTGTTCGCTTGGCGTGCGGGGAGCGGGAAAGGTCGTCAGGGTGGGAAAGAGGGACAAGGCTGGAGGAAAAGCAGTGCTGGGAAAGGTGAAGGAAAGGGGACCTCTCGTGGAGTCGGTAAGTCTGCGACTTGAGCTGCAAACTGTCTGTTGAATTTCTGCTGATCATTGGATCACGGCCCTATCAGTCATGAAGGCACTTCACAGCGTCGCGGCGGAAGATCATGCTGAGATCAAGGCACTCTCCACTCCTCGTGCGAGCAAGCATGAAGAGCGCGAGCTGGCTGCTATGGAGGAGATGGGTCTGGAAGATGGGGATGATGCGCTACAATATGCGCTGATGATGTCGCTGGAGGAGCAGCGAGACAGTGTCGTAAGCGAGGCCGATGACTGGGCCTACGTTGGGTCTGGTCCGATCAGCGCAGACCCCGTCAGTGCACCTGTGCGAGGTGCATACGAGACAGATCTTGGAGTGGCTGAATCAGATGAGGCCGACGGACTAGACGCGGCGACGAGAGAAGCGATTCGTCAAGTGGAGGCATTCAAAGCGGCCGAGGAGGCTGAGATGGGGAGGGTTCTGCGGATGATCCAGGAAGCAGAGCAGAGGGAGGGTAGTGGTAGCGGTAATGGTGGTGGTGAATTCGCCTAGAATAAATAGATGCATGGCCGAAGACGCCTTGACTCGATCCGCGGAAGTGTCCATGACTCCTTATGTATATGCATAAGACTATGAAGCTTACTGGAGACAATTCCGAGGGACCTCGGGCATCGGCGCTGATTACGGAAGATTGTTGTGATATCCGCAATGGACAGTGGGGATGGCATCATTCTCCGTATCTCCACTCCACTCCTCCAACCCGATCCACTTCGACTCGTACATGATCACGCTTCACCACTAACTATGAAGATGGTCCACAGCTCGCCGAGGTAGGTTAACGCCGAGGGACGGCGTCAAGTGGCCGTCGGCTGGATGCATGGATGCAGCATATAAATAGTGATGGCATGAAGCCCACCGGTCCGTCTACTCACCTTCTCCAAGTCTACCTCTTCTACCGCGCAACCTATCTACGTACAACGACAGCAACAGAGACACATTATTGCTTACCATAAGATACAATGGGCAAAACGGTCTTTATCACCGGTGCATCGGGCTGGATGTGAGTGTCTTCTGAGATCTCAGATCTAGGCATCACTCCTCTTCTTCACCTTCTTCACTTCATTCACCATTTGTCACTAAGCTCTTATTTGTCGCTTTCAACGATGATACTGGAAGAGCATAGCTGATGCGAGCTGTCTGTATGTAGCGGTCGACACGTCGTCACTGAACTTCTGGAGCATGGGTGGAAGATCTCTGCTAATGCTCGATCCGACGCTTCGGTAGGTGCGATTTCTATCTGGGTCATACTTTATCGCTCGCCTTCTCTCTTGAGCTGACTCCGGCTCTACCCCGCACTCCCGAACACAGGCCCAAGCCCTCGAGAAACGCGGTGTCCAAGTCGTCCGTGCTGGCCTGGAAGATACCGACGCGCTTCATTCCGCTGCTAAAGTCGCCGACGCAGTGATTCACCTTGCCCACATCCATGATTTCACCCCCGAGGGTCAGAAGCGCGCTCATGCAGGTATGTTCACGCGCTATCCGTGCTACTCAACTACTACACATCATACTGATTGCTTACTATGACGGTGATAGCCGACGTGGCATCATCCAACGCCCTTTTGTCGGCGCTGGAAGGCACGAACAAGCCATATGTCGGCACGTCCGGGATCTTCGCTGCTGGCTTTGGCAGTATCAGCGAAGAGGACAAAGGCGTCTTTGGACCCCGAGCCGAAGTGGAGGGGTTGACATTCTCGTACGCTTCCAAAGGCGTGAGAACGCTCGTGATTCGACCCGCAGTGACGAACCACGGGGACGGCGATAACGGCTTCATCACCTACGTTATTGCCGCAGCCAAGAAATCCGGTAGTTCAGCATACGTCGGCGACGGGTCGAACCGCTGGCCCGCAGTGCATGTGAAGGATACGGCGGTGCTGTATCGTCTGGCTATCGAAAAGGATGTGCCGGCGGGAACGATATTGCATTCTGTCGCTGAGAGCGGCATCCCGTTCAAGCAGATCGCGGAAGTGATCAGCAAGAAACTGGGCATTGAAACTGCGTCTGTCAGTAAAGTTGACGCGCCAAAGACGTTCGCTGGCTTGACGACGTTTGTCGCTGCGGACGCCGTTGCTAGTAGCGATACAACCCGGAAACTTACGGGGTGGCAGCCAAAGGAGAAGGGTCTCATCCAGGACCTCGAGGAGGGCACGTACTTTGATTAGTAGCTTTCCTTGTTGCCTTGGTCATAGTAGTCCTCAGCGGTAAGTAGCAGTACTAAGAGCTAAGTAGAGACTTCGTATGCAGCATGCAGTTCATTCCAGCTCTGCTTGTGTGTCGCTGACATGGATGACGGATGAGCATTCAACACAATGGTAACGCCAGCAAAAGTAACGCCAGGTGCACGTGCTAAACAAAGACCGGCGCTTAATAGCCGCTACACGCTACAAACTAAAACCAAAACAGACTTTACAAAATATATTTCCGAGAGTCGTTTCATCAAGCTCGTGCTCGTCAACCTCTTTCTGCATAAGTCTTCTCTCAACAAGAAGCGAAAGCCACGCAGCTCGCCAAACAGTACTGGGTATCATCTCATCCCATCTGCCATAGCTCGCCCGTCGTCGCCTGCACTGAAAATGGCTCTGCTCCCTCGTCTCGCAGCTCCTCTGCGAGCATCATCATCACGTCTCGCCCAACGCACTACCTTGCCCTCGGCCTCAAGGGCGGCGTTGCGCGGTGTGCACGTTCACGCTAAGCCGACTCAGGAAGGAGTGCAGACTCCAAACCACAAGTACAAGTTCCTCAGCGAGCCTGCAACCGTTGGTGTGAGTTGGACTGCAATTCGTCATGTTCAGAAGCTGGGCTGATTCGACCTGTTGTTGGAATAGATTGTCCCTTGTCCGTTCAGGTGAGCATGTCTCTCAACTTATGAAGACAGTGCCGCAGCTCAAGCGGAAATGATCACTCTGCATAAGCTGACATGCATGGCTTATTATAGCGGCGGCCAAGGCAGGTCCGGCGTCGACCTTGCTCCGAACAGGCTAATCAACGCAGGCCTGATCGACCAACTGACAAACCTCGGCTGGGAAGTACGCTACGACGAATCCAGGTCATTCCATGATATCCCATACAATCCCATCCCCGCGTCCTCTCCCGCAGCCCCATCAAAGGAAGACGGGGACGTGCACACCGACCAAAAGCCTACTGGGGAGAAAATTGAGGTGGTACAGAGATTGCCCGATCCTGATATTGGTCGCATGAAGAAACCTCGTTTGGTCAGTGGAGTCAACGAGCAGGTCGCGCAGGAAGTAGGAGGTATTGCGGATAAGGGATGGTTACCACTTACCCTCGGAGGAGATCATAGTCTGGTGAGCTAGCTAGGGACATCTGTCGAACGTAAACAGCCAAGCTTACGCCAATGCGTGTAATCTAGGCCATGGGGACTGTCGCAGGCACGAAGCGCAAGTATCCCGACGCATGCTTGATCTGGGTGAGTCAAGCTCTAAGCTGGCTCGCACACCTCTCTTTGTGGAAGGGATTCACCTGTATGGGATACAAGAATCAGAGCTAAATGAGAGTGTCTGTAGGTCGACGCACACGCCGATATCAACACACCAGAGTCTACCGACTCAGGCAACCTGCACGGATGCCCCGTTTCGTTCCTCCTCGGCCTAGACGGGACTAATGTCGAGCCATTCAACAAGTGGTTGAAGCCATGTCTCAAGCCTGAGGAGATGTGCGTCTTACTTTCCAACACAGCTGTCGAATTACATGCCTGTATTACGCGAGCTGATCCCCTATCTTACGCATGTGCGACAACAGCGTCTACATCGGTCTGAGAGATGTCGACGCGCCAGAACGCGCCATTCTCAAAGCAAACGGCATAAAAGCGTTCACCATGCACCACGTCGACAAGTACGGGATCGGCAAGATCGTGGAGATGGCTCTGGACCACGTCAACCCCGACAGGAGTAAACCCGTTCATTTGAGCTTCGACGTCGATGCCCTGGACCCGACAGTTGCGCCTAGTGAGTAACGCTTTGAGGAGGTATGAACGACGCTGACGGTTTGTGAAGGCACTGGAACGCCTGTCAGAGGTGGCCTGTCATTCAGAGAAGGTAAGTTTATGCTGCTTGCCAGAAGTACCAGAGAATTGCGTGATGCTCATTGCGACTACAGGCCATTACATCACCGAAGCAGTGGCCGAGACGGGTCTTCTCGTTGCGGTTGACATCATGGTGAGTGCCGGCTTCTGATGAGACTTATCACAATGTTACCACAGACTGTCAAGTATCGCAACGAGACAAAACTGACTTGATTCGCGTTTACAGGAGGTCAACCCGTCTCTGCTCGATGCCAAGTCGGCGGAGAAGACTATCGCTGCAGGCTGTTCGCTTGCGCGTGCGTCCCTTGGCGAGGTCTTGCTATAGGGCTGTAGCGGGGGCGTAGTAGACCTGAATCGAAGAGCTAGAGGGGGCGTTGCAGAATAGCACGACGTAGCATAGCATAGCATAGCAAAGTATATAGAGCATTCATAGCCATTAGAAGCATGCATATCAACCATTCACTTTCGCTTAACACGAGCCGCTGGGGCACCGTACTCGAGTACCAGTAATATGAATTACTCGAGCAATGTTCAATCCAGCTGCTGTTATTCGTTGCGTTATTCGACACATTGTCAACAACTACGAGCTATAAGATGTTCGCAACAATACCAAAACGCCTAGCGAGCAGCACACGTGCACTCTCCTTTCTCTCGACACCTACCGCAGCATGCTCGAGCTCGCGAACTGGCTCTAACTCAATATCGACTCAGCTGCCTCCACTGCGATATCATCTCTTCTCTGAGCCTTTGCCGTACCCTGTAGGATTGAAGTTGCAGAATGATATTATAGATGTGAGGCTGGAGGCCAAGTTGCGCGATCCAGTAGGGAGCAGGGGCGTGGGCGACGTGGTGCTTCTACTTGGTAAGTGGACTTTACTTCACGTGCATTGCTTTCTCCGTCATGGAGTGTTCAACGAACAAGTGTAAAACGAACACGTACCAACCTCCAAAACACTTTAACGCTATCACTATCGCTACCTCTGTAGCTCATGCTGATCCTCTTGCTGCGCAGAGCACACCCCGACGTACACTACGGGCCGCCGCGACAATTCGCCGAATCCGAACGAGCTGCACCCGGAGGAGAAGAAAGTGCAGAACGTCGGCGCGGAATTCTACATAACGAAGCGGGGAGGGCAGGTGACGTATCATGGTCCGGGGCAGTTGGTCGGGTATCCGATCCTCGATCTGAATGTGATGGAGGTGAGCGTCTATCGGTCGTTCGATGGCGCTGCCCATCGATCTGATCTGGTGCTGATCATAATGGTCATGACCGTGTCCACTTCGTAGACTCCCACTCGGTGTTATGTCGAGTTCCTCCAAGGGCTCTTAGCGGAATACGCACGGCACGATCTCGGGTTGGAAGGGATACTAGCCCCTCATCCCGACGGTCACGTCGGCGTCTTCGCGTCCCCCACAGAGAAGGTGGGTAACTGTCTTGATCTTATGCCCAGCGAATGTCTGCTCACGTCTGTCTATCCTCCTCTTCTCATCGTAAACCCCCTTTCTACATTATTCCCGTCCAACTCCCTCATCCTCATCTGGCTGTAATCCCTGGCCTCTGGCCACAGGTCGCATCAATAGGGATCCACCTGAGACACCGAATCACCTCGCACGGCTTCGCAATCAATGTCACCCCAGCGCCCATACCATGGTTCGACCTAGTCATGGCCTGCGGTCTGTCCGACGTCCACGCCATCTCCCTCCATGATATCCTCACTAGACAATCAATGGACAACGGCCTGATTCCTTCGACATTACCGACCGTCGCGCAAGCGGCTCAGATGATCGTGCCCAAGTTGGCGGAAGTGATGCACCGGGACCTGTTGGACCTCTCTGCGATATCGTCGGGCGGGACAGAGACGGAGACCGACGAGCTAGATAGGCTCAGAGCGCTCGTGCGCGATGCTGAAGTACAGGCAAAAGCGCACAATGCCCAGGCAGGGGGATGGCGCACCAAACCTGATTTATCAAAGAGGACATGATGCATCATCTTATCATCTTTATCCACTCAAGTACACACACTGTGACCGCTCCTCTGTACTCTGACCACCTTGTAGCCAGTCGACAACAAGTGACATACTGTAAATGCGCGTATCCTAACATGTATGCTCAAGCACTTTGTTCTACCACACTAATCTACACCTATGTTACACAAGCCGATTGTTTCCATTCTTCGCCCCTGACATCACGTGAACATCATGTCCATATCTTCTCGTTGCTCTCCTTGCGTCCTCTGCTCCGCGTCATTGTATGTCGCGGATAACGGCTGCGCTACAGCAGGACTACGCCCATCTAGCATCTCATCGTCCTCTTGCGTCACTCCCAGACCCGCCGATCCGTTCGCGATTTCGGCCAAGTCCAAACGCTGATGCACTCCTGGAGCAAGAGTGGACAGGAAAGTCTCGTTCATTGGCGTCGCAGCTTCGGAGAAGCTCAACTCTGCCAGCAAGCCGGGATTCAGAGCCGTGGGTACGGGTATACTGAGCGGTGCCCGTCCTGAGGCATTGCTGTTGTTGACGGGTGTCCGATCGAGCGCTTCAGGATCGTGAACGACCGCAAGTGATCCAGCGAGGTTTGGGTCATCGTGCAATGGGAGCGGAGGGGCAAGTCCCACTTCTTCCTCCTCCATCACCGCTTCCGGCATATCAAAGTCCGCACTGGTGATCCCCTCTCCGGCATCAGGCGCAACCGCCGTTGTCTGTCTGGCAAGGGCTGAAGACCCGACCATTCCACCTTCCTCGCTTCCGCCTCCAACAAGATCATTCACGCTTGCTGGTGCAGACTCAAAGTCAATGATGCCAGTACCAGGCTCGCCCGTGCCATTGGTCGGCAGTGGACCGTTGCCATTGGTAGGACCATTATCGCTAGGCTGGGGAAATCGGATGGAGTGGTTTGATGGTCGACGTGAGATCACAGACGCGCGGCGAGACGCAATCTCCCAGGCATCCTCCGTTTCCACATCTTCTTCCAGGTTCGCAAAGGTACGCTGGGTGTATATGTCAGCTATAACCGACTACGCCAGGGGACCAACTTACACAAAGGGGACACGAAAAGCCAGGGTGGTGCTGCAGCAGCAATGGTCGAATACATTTGTAGTGGAACACATGAGAGCACGGTCTGCACAGTGGTATCAGACACTGCCCGACTGTCTTATGAATTTGACTCACGCGATGAAGAGCGACTGGCAAACTGTCACCGAGAAAAGACATATGCAGCAATCTGTCACGCTCGCTTTGACCTTCTTCGACGGTGTACCCTCTGAGGCCTTGCTCTTTGAGTCGGTCGGTACACCACCAAGTGCATTGAGCTGTTTGAGTGCGTTGGTACTGTAGTGCTTGGGTTAGAAAAGCGCTTTGTGATTTGTCGGCATACTCACTTGAATTCGTTTGCACCACGTTGCCACTCTCTACCGATCTCGACCCGCATCTTGACACAACGGAACATATCCTCTGTCCCGCCTTGATAATCTACTCCAAGCTGGAGCATGTCGCCATCCTAGGGAAGTGGGTGGATCAGCTATGGACCAACAGGTGCGATGGCGGGACTCACGTTCAAGATCATCGGCCGTGAATCAGTGTTGGGGCTGGATAACCGAATATGGTTCAAGAATGTACCCGAACTACTCGCCGAGTCGCGGATGTAGAACTGCAGCGGATCAGCAGATGAAAAATCCGAAAGCCGGTCTAGCTCACCTTGCCACCTGGCTCACACCAGATCTCCGCGTGAGCTCTGCTGACCACCTTACTTTTGAAAGCGACCCGTCCCGCTGTAAGATCGCCGCCACCTCCCGCGAGAGTAAGCGATGCGCCATTGCCACCTCTGCCACCGTTAGGCCCTAATGTAGCGTTCCCTCCAGCACCGGCGCTACCCGACCCCGAAGCTACAGGCAGTTGCGCAGCCCCCTTGTCAGTGAATCGACCGATCTTGAGCAGCACGGCCGGTGAACGTCCGTTGACCTTGGGTCCAGAAGCGGAGACAGAAGCCGCGGCTGTCGCCGGTGTAACCCCGGCAGGGACAACGATAGGGAGTAGTTCTCGTACCACGGGATCGAAAGCGAGTGACCGATGAGAGTCGAGATTTGGAACAAGGCGAATGCGGTACGTTTTGGATGGCACCACGTTCGCGGCTAGCGAATTGTCAACTGCAGTCGGCGGAGCGGATTGATTATCCGTCGGTTGGGCGGCAGTGGTCGGAGTGTCTGCTCCAAAATCAGCTAGCGCTCACCAACTGTGGAAAGCTCCCGACCCACCTGCGTGTGCCGACGAAGAGGCAGCGTGAAGTCCCCCGCTCATTGGTGTGCTCAAACTTCTCGTGACCGTGCCGCCGCCTTCCCGGGCGCTTGGCCCAGACGAAGGCTCTCTAGAGCTTGGCCCTCGCGACGGTGTCACATGCATTGGGTTACCTCTCTCTATAGTTGGCGACCCATTGTTATGCGTCACAGTTGCTGATCTCCCTCTACCGCGCATGAAGCCGAGAAAGCTGTGGCGCGGCGAAGTTGGGGAAGCTGCACCATTTATAGCGGGAGTATGTAAAGGTGATCCAGCCGGAGTCAGTCCGCCCACCGGTAGGGGGATGTGAGTCGGGCGAGCATGGCCTGAGCGCGACATCCTGAGGCTATGTTCGCGGAAGCAAGCGTTTGAGGAGCGCGAGTATCGCGATGCGGACGATACGAAGGGTCTTCACTAATTGGACGAGGGTTGTAGTGCGACGTTCGACGACTGTGTGATGATCTGATGCGGTATTGTCGCGAAGCTGAAGGTGGGGTTGGTAACAAACGGGAAAGGGGGAAAGATTTCCCCAAGCGAATTCCCGGGTCAAGCTAGATGCCAGATTGGTTGTTTGACGGATCACCAAAGGTAGAGTGAACGGGTCAACGAAGATGCGGGGATCCGTTCGTTCGTGTGTTACTGGTGACCGCTCGCCTGTGCAATGAGTACTTCGTGAAGGAAGTCTAAGGAGGAGCGGTATGTGTCAGCTCGTGTTATCATCGTGTCTGAGCCGCCAAGACACCATAGGAAATCAGGAGAATGGCGAGATGTGGAAAGATAGCTAAACAATGCCGCGATGCTCTACGTGTATGATAAAGGGGGAAGGATATGTATGCGAGGCGATGTTGGTGGTTTAGCGGTGGGCAGCGGACAGCAAAGGCGCCAATAATGTTTGGGAACAGTGATAAAAATCCACCCGCGCCGGAAGGCATCCTGCAGAGCACAGCCCAACGGAACGACCCAAGAGCACTGGGAGTAGGAACTCACCTATCTATACTACCGCGGAGGTGAACCGGATAACGACCGGAAGGCAGATGGGGAGGAGCTCGTATCTCGTATCTGCTACGTCCGAAGTGTTGCAGCGTTGCGGCCCGATCGGGAGCCGAGGTGAGCGTGGAGCGAGGTTGTGCTGTGGCTAGCGTGCGAGAAGACGAGATGTATGTACAGGAGTGTGAATGCCGGGATTGCAATTGGATGCGATCGTCTGCGACAAGGAGAAGGGACGATTAACTTACTCCACTTGGTGACTTGGTGTAGATGACGAAGTCTCCTTGACAAGCCAAGCCAAGCAGGCGGACATTGCCGACTAAATCACTGTGCCCTATAGACAGTGACCGCTATTGCCAGTTCTTGGTTGATTTTTTGGCATTATACAGGCGTGAATCGCTCTCTTCATGCATAGGAATATGAGTAGACCGTCGGACATGACTAGATACAATGCACAATGCAGGTACTGAAGCAAGGCGCGACTAGCGCTATTCAATCTCCTCAATCTCCTCCTCCTCGCTCAACGTAGTTCCAGAAGGCTGGACATCCATCATACTCTCTTCGCCATCCCGTGCACCATCTCGTAGGTCTTGAAGATCTTGCAGGTTCATGGCTTCCTCTTCGTCCATATCTTCATCCTCATCTCGATCCTCGCCGCCGTCGCCCGCTTGCCGTTTTTTGAGAGATAAAATGTGACGCCGTTTCTTACTGGGTCGATTCCGAGTCCCGACTTTGCGCTTCTTCGCTTCTACTTCCACTCCGCTTTTCGCTTGACCTTTCGGTTTCGGTTTTGGCGAGATATGCAGGTCTATAGTTATAGAGGACTAGTGCAGGAAGTCAGTATCTAGGTGCTATTGAGAAAATCGATGCTCACCTTGATTCGTGATTGACGCTTTGGTATATCCGCTTCCACCGCTCCGATATCTTGCAACCAAGCTTCGTCTGCGCCAACACCATCGCCATCACCAGCATCACTCTGAGGTCCCTTTTCCACTTCGTCCACACACTCGACACTGCCCGTTTGGATCTCGTACCACATCCCTTTCTCGCCTACTGGATATGGCAGTAGATCCATCACCGCATGTAAGAGAAGTAGAGCTTGCGGTATCGCCGCGCCGAGAGCATGGAGCGTTAGTCGCGTGTACCTAAAACATCATATCGTTAGAATCATCTATATTCGATACGTGTATAGCTAGACTCACCCCTCATCAACGACCAAACTCCGACATCGCCCCATCAACATCCCCAGTCCCGTCTTGCGCGTGACGAAAATGATCTCTCGGCCATACCCATCTTTCGTCCCGTCCGTCCGCGTCTTAGAGATACCCTGCAATGTCTTCAGAGGTAGAGTCGGGTGCTTGCCTCGAGGATGGACTGAGGCGGACGGGTGCGACGACGTTGCCCGTCTAGCTGGTAGAGGCGGAGGCAGTTTTGTTCGTTTTTCGTTTGATGCCGAATGAGCTGGATGAGGAGCTCTGGGTTTTCGGGTCGTGCGTAAGGAAGAGGCCGTCCCGGGTCCAGTGGACGGACCAGCTTCGTTCGTGCTCATGCTTGTCACACCTATCGATCAGCTTGTTGTGACTTCGAGGTAGATACAAGCTATAACAAGCGTCAAACTGGAAAACAAGATTATTGCTACAACAGCTGACTCTCCCACGCTTGTCGATCCAGCCTGAGCAGCCTGATACCGCACCTCGGCAGACCGGGTATATAGACTCTCTACCTGATAACTTGCTGGCGCGCCATAAAATCCCCGCAAGTCGCAGCCACAGCTCGGAATGGCGTGATATATGCATGTGATAGAGCTAGAGCCACGCTGTGGACTAGCCTAGTCGATCTAGTCGATCGGCGTCGACTAGGTTATGATTTTCTGACATAGATACTACTGTGCCTGCTGACGAAGAGGCAAGGCGATCGTCAAGTGAGCTCGCAGTGATACGGGGAATAGAGATAGGACAGGGAATGTGTCGGGTAGTCCGGTAGTCACGAGCCGACGCCTACACCCCAGACAGACGTCGTAAGCGGTGTGCGACCAGGCATGGTGTAGCAATGGAGTATGCACTGCTAATCGGAATGAGGTACCTCGTGACTCAGCATTCCAAAGATGCGCAGAGTACCGTATACCTCGGCGTTGTTGTAATTTACTTGCATGGACTGTGTCATTAAGCAGACGTAGATATGCAGCACTGGAGTCCGAGTATTCTGGACGCGATGATAATGCGCAGCAGGAACCGAGCAGGAAAAGCATCGGCGTCATCGCTTATCCCATCCCATCCCTCGTGTCCTGTCCGCTTGATGAAGCAGGTGCACGGCTTTGCTTGCTTTGCGGCCCTGCTGCACAGTGGGAATCAACGGCGCGGCCGAGCATCGCTCGCTGGTATAGTATTCGCTATACTCGAATGTCTATTTGAGAGTCCTGCATACCGTAATGCTGTTCCACCAAAGTCATGGGGCCTTGGTGCATAAGCGTCTATGCACGGCAATGAGCGTAGAGAAAGCGAGAGAGAGAGACAAGGAGCGTGATTTCAGGGCCAGGGCCGAGTAGCTAGGAGAGGAATAATAATATTTCCAAAATAATTTCCATGAGTGAGCCATGCATGAGCAAGCAACCAAGTAACCAAGCACTGCTGTTTGTACCCTGAGTCTCACTCACCCAACCACCTACCACCACACACCATCCCATCCCTCCCCCCTTCCTTTCTGTCATCGCCATCCTATCTCACATCCTCTCAAGGCGATACGCATCCGGTCGGACTCACCACCCACCACTCAGCCCACACACACAAGTATCCAAGTCGCAGCTCGCCCAGCGACGCACCATCTTTCTCGGCTGCTCCGGATCCCGGCTACCGCACAATCAAATCACATCTCCCTGATCCCATTCCCTTACCTCGACTATGCCGGCGCCGTCGCCAGCACCGCCGGCCAACCCGCAATCATGGCGGTCACCTCCAATGCAGGAGACACCGTTAGTAGAGGTGAGCTTGTGTCCTTCTCTGAAGAATCCGCGCCTCAGCGCTGCGCTCGCCGCGAGGTGGAAAAAAAGTCGGGCGTTGTCCGAAACCACACGAATGGATTTCTGTCCATACGGACTGTATCGCCTCCATGATTGACAATCTATAGTGCACCAAAGATGAATCTTGCTAATAATCCCTTGTCCTCTCTGCACACACACATCCACGCACACAACGCACACAACGACTCGCTTTTATACCACACGCATACGTCCTCGACATCATAAACCCTGGCTCTCTCATTTCGGGCCACGCCGGCGACCATTGCTTTTTTCGAAATTTCTCCTCCTTTCAACTGTTTGTCGACTTTGTCTTGCGTCCATCCTCGTATCGTATCGCCCCACGCTTCGCATCAACAGAACGCTTCACTACCTGGAATACTCTCACCCAAGGCTGGCGTTGCCGACTCACCACACATGATTCAAGTCGGCAAGAACGACTTAATACACCCCTCATTCCTCCCACCTTGCGAGCACGGTCGTGACGAGGGCGACATGCACGCCCATGCCTTTGGTAGGTCACAGTCTCTATGTTCATGCTAACGAATTGTAAGACCTCCTCTCCCTCTCAGGCGGTCCGCCAAGCTCCGCTCGACCTCCCATGAAAGCCACGCAGTCCACCGCAACCGCCCACGTCGTGCCCTCCTCTGTCCCAGCACACACCACCTCATTCCTCTCAGCATCTCGCCCAACACAGGTAGTTACTGCTGCCGTACAAGAGAAGAATGGGAATGGAAATGGGAATGGCAGTGCACCTAGAGCGAGACGGATGAGCTCTTCGACCACCGGAGTTCTCGGCCGAGGCAAATTGGGCTTGACTGGTGACGCCGGCTTGGGCTTAGGCGGTGTTACCAAGGACGTGTAAGTTTGTCTCGCTGATATTGGGAGTTCGTAAGCTGACTCGACACCCAGCCGTGGCTCAACCTACACCGGCACAACCCCTATACCGAATCGCCGACCCACCGTCAGCGGCGGTTCCCCATCTCCGCAATTGTTTGACTTTGCAAAGACCGACCGCCGGCCCTCGCAATCTCAGTCAAGACCGCCTGCCATAAGCAGTCGGTCGACATCTGCTGTGCCAGCGTCTCTTCCTGCTCGTACCGGTCTACATGCCAGTGCTGTTCACCCTATCCATGACGACATCGAGCTGGATATGGAGTTTGACGGAGATGAAGACGATGAAGCCGAAGGGAGCGGGCGCAGTGGAAGCGCGGATATCGACATTGATATGGAAGATGATGGGGAGATCAAGCCGGAATGGGAAAAGCTTGCACTAGGCACTGGCAGTGGTGGTGTCAAAGGCAGAAGAAAGGGGATGGTGTTCAAATGCGAGAACTGTGGCAAGGTGAGCAATCTGCTTATGATCCTCACTAACAATTATCAGCAATACCGCCATCCCTCGTGTCTGGTCAAGCATCGCTGGGAGCACAGTCCGCACTGGAAGGAGCCAACCGCCCTTAGTATGAGCAAGCATCAACAGGTTCAGATGCTCGAGGTGAGTGGACTTAATGCTACTTTGCCTTGGTCATTGACTGATATCTTGTCGTTTTCTGCATAGGCTGCGGCGATTCTTGCGCACCTTGACCCTACAACCGTTGCGGGACGATCACTTCCCAACGACAAATCGTTATGGCCTGCGATCTTATCACCCGCAGGTAGCGAGGCACCTCTGCGCTCGTACCGTGGCATGCGAGAGACATCAGCTCTTCGGTCTCCACCGAGCTCAGTCATCGCCCCGCTCACCCCGTCCTCCCTTCGCGAGCCATCTAGTCTCGGTACTCTTGTCGAGCAGAATGTGAAAGAGCGGAAATCCAGTCCTGGTTCCGACTCCACCACTTCTTCCATGGGCGCTGGAGAGCCATACATTCCTCGGCCGCCAACTAACGGTCTTGGCTTGAGACACAATAGTATATCCAACGGTAACGGGTACGTCTCGCGTCCTACTCGGCCAGTAGGCATCGATGGCGCACGGCGAACATCGACATCCTTCCCGACGCCTGGCACACCCCAATCAGTCGGTTCTCTACCCGATATGGCGGGGCTCAATTTCCATTCCGGAACAACCCCAACTAGCTCATTAGGCGCAGGGATGAGCCCTATACCGAATCGAGCTGGGGGTATGCCATTGTACCTGAAAGCAGGAATGGTAGGAGGCGGGATGTTCGGCGCGATCAAGACTGCCATGCCGAGCAGTTCTGTCCGGAGTGGAGCTGCGGATTTGCCCGAAGACGAGGAGGATGATCTGGATGACGGGTGGGGATCGGGCCGCAGGAAGGGCTCGAGCGAGGAAGCAGACGAGAAGAGGAAGGACGGAGGCGAGGAATGGGCAGGACTCGCCATGGAGATGGAGCTGTAGGCGGTGGTGTTGCTGCGAGGATGGTGGTGGAGCGAGGAGTGTGCAGCGAGCTTGTGGGGTCGCAGGAGGGATCTGAAGGAGTACAATCATGACGGGCAAAGCGAGTATGGAGACGGACGAAGAGACGAAGAGCGACAAGCGACGAGTGACGAGCGACGAAGGGGAAAGTTGTACATTATGTGTCTCCATCTCTGTTTCGGTACGAGTGCAAATCAACGAGGAGTGGGAAATGAGAAGATCGATAGCAGAGATATCAAACCAAGTACCAATTACCAAGCATCGGAATAGGCATGTCGGGCGATACAGCGATACAAGTTTGTACAAGTGGATGAATCACGATCAACGAGTGTCAACGAGTGGTAGCAGAACAGGAGCTGCTCATAAGCTTGTTCGCTTGTGGTTACGGTACTGGAGTGCTGCTCTGTGATACCGTGGATGAAAAGTACAGCTACATCGAATAGTGCTACTCATACTACCCCGGCATACTGTAAGAAGCTGATGTCGAAAGGATACATACAGTAATATAACGCCGTATGCAATGCTGATTGACTAAAATAATGTCCTACAGTAATCTAAAATTCTATTGGCCTCGCAAACACTATACACTGCCATCCCGCCGGCGTTGATAGACTGAGAAACTACCATCCAAACGTCTCGGCATGGAAGTCGACCCCCACTTGTCCTTGTAGAGCTGACGAAGCTGACATTTCGCCGCGGACGGCGTTCCTCGCTGCGTCCAATAACGATTTGGGCCCGCACGCGCCGACCACTACTCTTGGTGCTCGTCCGCCTCGAACGCCCTGTGGTCGAGCACGTTGCCTCTCGCCCTTCTCCTCATCTACCTCTGAGCTCTTAGGTCCCATTGAGGTCGAGTTCGAGTCGCTATCGCTGATTCGGTCCATGACCTCTCGCAGCATGCCGTCGATATCCGCTCGACCCTCGTGCCACTTGACCAAGTTCTCGAGGCCTATACTGCCCCTGCGCCGCAGCGCGCCTTCAGCAGGTCCGAGGACAACGTCGATACTCTGCCTGCGCTCCTTTGGATCCGGAATATTATTGAGCGCGACAATACTCTTCCTCAGCTCGGCGGGCGTCGAGTGCGTCGCTTCTTGTAATTGCTTAAAGGCTAAGTTGGGTGTACCAGGTCTTGAGATCTCCGACGGTCTGGCCAACGCGGTTGGTGGTAGGGGCACGGGAGCAGAGAAGGAAGCCATTGAGACGCCCGAGGCCATGGAGGAGCTTCGGGACATGTCCGGCGCTAGCTCTTGCGCTGGCGTGAGATGTGGAGCCATCTTCTCGAAAAAGACGGGAGATGGCTGGAGTCTCGCTGGCTTGGGAATCAGGATCGACGTAGGCTTGGGCGGCGTAGAAGGCGACGGCGCCGAAGAGGCGCTTCCGGTCGACCCGCGGTGCTCTCCCGGGATATGAGCTTGTTGCTGGAGGGGCGAAGCGGAGGCAGAAGAGCGCAATGGACCACCTCCTCCTGAAGCCGACCTCTGCATACTGTGTGCGGTAGCTTGCATGAGGAGATTTGGCATTGACGGCCTGCGTCCTGGTAACGCGAGAGGGATGGACATTCTCCTGGGCGAGTCCTCGATGGTCACGGAGCATCGACGCGGTGGCATAATAGGTTCATCGATGGTGATCGATGTTTTGCGCGGTATCGATCCCCTGTGCGACCATCCTAGAGGCGGAGTGGCAGTCGCAGATCTGAGAGACTGAGTAGGCGAATCGGGTATTTGACCGGGAATCCAAGCCGAAGATCCGCGGCGAGAGCCAGATCCACTCCCACCACTACTGGCTTCACTCATCTCGCTTACTCGCCGACCGTACGCAGACGCATGTATGTGTGCTCTGGCTCTTGCGTGCGCACTCGACCGCCTTCTGCCAGCAGCGAATGGGTCAGTGAACGGACCGCTCTCGCCAGCAGGCCCGACCAAGTCGTTCGCCTCCTTCTCGTCTTCCTCGTCGTCGCTAGGAATCGCGTCGGGCGCAGTGAACGTTTCCCGAGGTGCAACACCGTCCGTGGGAGTGGGCTGGGCCACGACGATTTCCAGTTCGTTTTGCTCAGAGACAGGTGCGAATGGCTCGGCGAACTTGAACTGGTTCTTCGGCTGGTCAACGTCGTTCGGGCTCGTCTTCGCGCTGGGCATTGCGCCGTCCGCGTACCCCTCTGTCCAGCTGAAAGCCGGCACCACATCAGTGTTATGAGGAGGTTCACCTCCCGAACCGGCATGACTACCCTCGGCATCGCTCTCTCCTCCACTGGACATAACACTCTGTTTCCGTCCGTTCCCATTCTTGGCAGCTTTGGAACCCCACTTCTTCTTCGACGGCTTCGGCTCGGGCTGAGGCATGATAGACCCTCTCCTCGTACCGCCGTCAATACTCTTTCTTCCCCAACTACCATCGCTTCTGAAAGTCGCCCAAGAGAACGTTGACATAAGACGCGATCGGCGTCGTCTTTGGCCGGTAGAAGTGTGTTCGGCGAGATACGCTTGCCAGTCGCCTGTCGAGGACAAGGACATTCGCGGTACAGTCTGCCTTGTGACGTGTACGTGTAGGGTGACCGAGAGGTTTGGTGGGATTGCCTTGATGTTGGCCAAGAGAATTGGCGAGATCCAATCGAGATGCACTGTGTGAGATGTCAGTTTCCTGTTGTTCACGTTGAGCCTGACTTACATCGCGATTTAACCATCCAGACAATCTCGACCACCTTCACGCGACTCTTCCCTGCAGCAACGTCGGCCACAATTTGTAACAAGTTAGCAACTGCGAAAGAGACTCCGGAACCACCTAAACAGCGACATCTGAATCAGCTGGAGTGCAAATTGATAGCTCGAGCTGACTCACCAGCAAAGATCAGAACACCCTCGTAATCTGAGAAATCGGTGGGTTCGCCATACGGCCCTTCCACAGCGGCAGGAATACTGATTTCGCATTTCTCTTCCAAGCCCAAACATCTCTCTTTCCGCGCTTCATCAATCTTGTCCTTCATCCTCTTGGTGAAGCCATCTCGAACGCGGACGATGAAGCTCAGTTCGCCGCCAGTGGTTATCGCTCCGTCCGCGGAGGGTTTCCGGGGAATGGTAATGGCTGTGAAAGGATGAGCTTCCCATGGAAGCCTTGACATCCCAGGCATCACAACGTAGAAGTGATGTCCAGCCGACCAGGTTAAGGCTTTGGATGGCGCGGGGAAAGTGATCAAGATCGTGGATGGCGTCAAAGTTGTAAGTGTCGCTCGAGAAGGAATGTGGGCAGCATTCAGAGTTGGCCGTATCCATAGCTTGTTCAAGACTACAAGGCGGAGTGACCGGAACAGGCGATCAGCCGCCCACAGACCGATACCGGGCTATACACCAAATTCAAGTCAGTCAAAACTCGCGCAGCTCGGAGGGAAGTAACTTACGTAGACCCAGATGTCGACTGCTCGCCAGTGCATGATGAACGCAGCTAGAGACAGCGCAGCCAGCAAGATATGAGCCACGAGGAAGAACTCGAACATCCGTCGTCTGAACCAAGGGGAGGATATGACCGTCATGAGGGTGAACGCGAAAGTGCCCGTGAAGCCCTAAGATAAGACGGATGTCAGCTCGAGGTCGCACCTGCGGGTCAACATGACTGACCCATTGTGAGATATGGGCGTGCCAGTTGGCAGAAGTCCATCCTCCAAGCAGGTACCAATGACCTCCCGCGTGGATCCAGATTCCAAGGAGACACAGGCGGCCTGCCGCTCTGTGTAAGAAGTTTAGTTTGTCGTAAGGGATACCCGTGAGGACTGGATATCGTTTACACAACTCTCCGTCAGCCGGCGTCTAGAACGTGGCCAGCTAAACTTACAGGAGATGAGGTTGTTCTTTCCCGCCAAAGCGATGATCATGGGCACTTGAGCGCAAGCGAGCCAAGCGGCTTGGTTCGAGTACGTCAGGACATCCCACCCAGCTGTGCCGTGTCACCGTGTCAGCAAAGTCACGTCTGCCGCTTATATACGACACAGAAAGTTGCAAGACTCACTGCCGTAGAACGAGAGTATCAAGCATCCGATAGTGTAGCCCCCCATCCACAGGAGCTCCGGCGTGGGGATAGCTCTCTTGCTTTGCCTCTTGACTTTCTGCCAGAACTTGAGCCGGATCGAGGGGTACGACAGCGCCGTGAGTCCGACATACTTGCTGAGCAAGACGGTGCCAGCTCGCAAAAGGCGCCTGGCTCTGCCAAGCGGCGATGGGCTGCGGCGCGACGCGGAGGAAGAGACGCTTCTTGGGCGAAACTTCTCTTCGGCTGTGTTGGTAGAGGAAGTAGGGGATTCGGCGGGTACGCCGGTAGATACTGTGGGAAGCAGTGGGGGAGGTGCACCGTAGCCCGGCGAGTTGGGTAAGCTCAGCCGGCGGACGTTCCGCGGTTGTGTGAAATACCGGAAGAGCTTTGTACCGATGTTTAGGAGAGTGAGGAGGAAGAGGACGATCGAGCTAGTGTACCAGTAAAGGTAGCCAACGGGGGCTGTGAGCGGCATGTTGATATGCTTTGTTCTGGAGAACAGGAGAGTTTCTTCTTGTTGGATAAGGAGCGAAAGTAAGGAGGGTCGTGGAGGGGATTACGGGAGGAGCGTTCAGATCGACATAGGAAGAGGCGCCAATCGTTCCTCCATCAAGTGGACCTGGATCGCTTCGTGTCCGACCACGTTTGGAGCAGTATGGGAAGTCGCCAGGAGACGGGTGATCCTAATAGGAGGCGTATAGCTCCGTTGAGAGTGGTAGAGGAACAGGCGAATAAGGACCGAGGACCGATATTATAATGAGTGTGTGAAAAGTTGTTGAAATGAATGTGAGGCAACGCGAAAAGTTGAGAGACAAGACGCCAAGAAGCGAAAGCGAAGGCGAAGGCGAAGGTGACCGAGACACAGACACAGAGTGGGAAGATGGTGTCTGTAGCGTGGTCTCCACTTTACGCAACGCTGAGCTGGTACAAGTGGGAATAGGAATGAGAGTCTCGGACGACGTTGCATCTCTATAGCTCTCCCTCTTCGAGACTCGACCGCAGTGAGACATTACTTCGCTTGGCGCTATAGCAGCTGCACTGCTCGGTCGGCAGGTGTACGGGAAACGGTAAACAATCTTTTCCTGCCTAGCTTACGCTTAACACCTCCTTACGGCACGAGCAAGGGCCGATATTGAGCGACGATCACTTGTTGTGCGTCATGGGTGAGCAACTTGCACTATTCCGGAAAGACAGGCATTGCGCAGCCCAGCAGCTTGGCCTGCTTCCAGGGCAAGTGACATTGTGTATCCAGACATGGTAAGCAATCACAGCCGGATCGGCTCGGCATGGCGCAGAGCAAGTACTCTTCACTCTTGTCATTAGGGTTTGACGAGTTGGCGATCGGAGAGTCACCGCCAGCTGCGGTCTCACCCTCCTGACTCCTGGACTCCTTGCATGTTCCTGAATAACCCGGTCGTACCGTGGTAGAGTACTACCAAACTTGATTCGAGTAGAGTGCTGGGAGCGACCAATGAATTGAGAGATATTTACGAGATGGCTTGAAGGATAATTAGAATGGTGAACCAAACACTCAAAACAGTCACGCCGGATGGGGCAAGTCACCGGGCAGTCACTCAGCACAAGCCCGTGCGCGCCTATTCAGTTGTGGGCGGCTGTCGTCGCGCCCTCTTGCAGGTGCCTATTGCGCAGAAGGACCGTGGGAGACTTGCCCATCTGCTCTGTGTGCTGATTGTACCTGAAACGATTGCCTGCCAAGGAATATACTCGATTGGGAGATACACCGTGACCCCGCAATCGCTTTCGCTGCGTTCGCATCTTGTCTTCTATTGCATGTTGCTCTCAGAAGACAATAGATATTCGCGCACGATGGTCGGCGGCGCAGGATGAAACGCAGGTGAATATCCGAGAACAATAGCTGCTCAGCACATAATTGAACGTCGTACTTGTTCATCCACGCGTCCAGACCAGTGGTCTACGCAGCACTGTGAGTCGTTCCTCACTTCGCCAGTGTTAGGACGCTGACCCCTCCCGCTCTTCGTTGCTCTGCTCCACAGCTGCGAAGCATTGATGTAAAAGAGTCTTGCAACGAGCACGGAAACGCACAATGACCGACCCTGTTTCGTCGTACATGAAACGCAGAATCGCAGCTAACCTTATAATCGACCCTCCGGCTTGCCGCTTGTCTTGTCCGCGTGATACACCATACTCATCTACACACACACAACAATAGGCCTCTGAACGCACGCCACCTCCGTCGTCGGAAATTAGACCTTGGACCTTTGGGTGACCATTGAAACTGCATTGTGTCCGAAACACACTCGCAATTTCGCGAGGTACCGGTTGTTCTCACTCTGCTGCCCGTGCACGCACCCGTACCTGAGGATGTGTGTCCGGAACACAGCACAGCGTACCGCACACAATCGCACAATCGGGACTGTGCTCGTGTCGATATTACTCATAACTCAATCAGCCGAGAGCCGGAGCGCGGAGCGTGGAGCACTACGCACGGACAAAAGGCTTTCTCGACTAAGGTCAAAGGCGAAAATCGAGGGGCAAGAGGAGAAGGAGGCGTCCAAAGGGTTCGGACCACGTACTTGGTACCATTGCGATTGTGATGACACTCGCCATTGTGTCCCTGCTCCCTGCTCCCTTTCCTGCGAGGTCGGAGTCAAAGGGATCGATAACGTCGATATGATTGCTGACGAGATACGACGAGTACCGTTGCGTACTGTACTGATACAATAAAAGAAAGCAACGACACCACTTATCATCACGTTTCATTCCCATTCCTCGTTCTCCACTTCGCTCTTCGTTGTACATACTCGGCGTAGTATTGCTCAGACCGCTAATCCGTCACTACCTTGGCTTCGCTTGCGCACTGATCGAGTACCGAGCTCCATCATTGGCAAGAAGCAAGAGATCAATCACGCTCCTTATCTCAATCACCAATCACGATCGTCACCGTGAGTACGAGCGAGTCTGAAAGAGGTGTCACCGCTGACAACTTCTCTCCGCATGCAAATCTCACCGTCCTCGTACAACCCCACCGCTCCCTTACGCCGTTTATGTCTCCTGCGACACCTTCCATATACGCCCATCATCCTTGTCTGGTCGTTCAGGCTGCCAATCTTACCTGGGTATCGATTCGCAAGACGCCTTACAGGACAAGCTCTCTGCGCAGGTAAGTCAGATCAAAATCTCTCGTCGCTGGAATGTCCCATCGCGTCGCGTCATTGGGGTACGAGCTTCATCATTTCATCATTCCATCACTGCACCTGTTTCGCCTCCTGCGCGCGTTGAGCCGATCACCGGAGGAAAATCCAAAGGGACTGCGGGACGGAATTATGCCATCAGCCATCAGCCGTTGTCAAGCAGAGTACTCCAGACGCCAGCGCCAGCAGCGAGCGTAGTGCCCGTGTGCCCGTGTGACCGAAAGGGAGTTTGTCGTGATTGTGATTATGATTGTGATGGCAATCGTGATTGATGCGTGTGGCGTTTTGATCAAAATCATTCTCCGTGCTGATGGAAACATGCCTTTTTGATTTCTGATGTAGTTTTCCGTGCCTCACGACTCATCAGCACCAGCATCACCCTCTGTGATCACTCCACCGTGTATCGGCCTGGAGCCATTCAGCGCTAGTTGAACCTTTGCACGGTCGATCAAACCCGTGCTCCCTTGAAGCCTTGGACGCTTTGCGCTGCTCGTACCCGTGAGTCAATCTCGTCTCTCGGCTCGCCTCCCTGGTATCAGTGCAGTCGAGACGGACCTTTGCCGTTGCGTCGCTGCGCCACCACGCCTACCTATATGTGGATGACGGTGCGGACGGCCGATATTGGCGGATCAGAAGATTCGAGGGTGGACAAGGGGGCGCAGCGCCGACCTTGGTCTCGCCATCTTAATCCATCCATCTATCTCCTTACTCCCCTGACTACACCAAATGCTAGCGCTAGTCACGCTCCAGAACCAGAGTAGTACTTCAGTTCGCGGTCTGTTCCGAACGACGAGAGACGATAGAGGACAGCGCTGATCTATCTTTTCCGTCTCCCTGTCTCCCTGTCTCACAGTGCCGCGCGATCTGCTCTGCATCCTTTGGCGCTACAGTACGCCATCATTATCGCTTCCGCCATTTTATCACGAAATTCGCTGCTAGCTGTCGACTGTCGTCAACGTCCATCCGCCTATCGCTCCTCTCGGCCCGTTACCTGTTTCACCCTTTTTGATCGCTCAACGCTCTCTCACCCTGGTACGGTACCCGCGATCCCTATTTCTGCCGTTCTGACTCTTGAGTCATAGAGTCATAGAATCATACAGCCGAAAATAATTTTGATCGTCGTCGCCCTTATCTGCCACTGCGTCCTTACAGTTCACTCTTATACAGGACATACAGGACATTTAGTCTTCAACACTCGTCCCCTCATCGCTACCGCTTCACCACCTTATCCCTCGTTCTCGCCTCCCCCCTCCCGCAACAAGCTTGGAACAATCTCCAACCTACGACAGAAGAGTACCCGCTCGTCTGCTTCTGCACAGAGTAACCTCCTAGCAACCTTTACCTGGCGATATCGAAGCGTTACTCGCAGCTCACGAGCTCGATCACCATCTTATAGTACTCGTATCGCTCGTCACTGCCGATCCTCCCGCAACTTCCCTCGCGGTCTTTTCTCTCTTAACAGCCAGGAAACAAGATACGAAATCGTATATCAACACTGAACCAGTGGAGCAGCCTTGGTATCAAGTAAAATACCAAAATCAACGAAAATGGACGTTCTCGACGTGAGTGCCATTTCCACTTCATTTTGATTTTCCAATATCCCAATATCTTTCTCCACGTCTTCCTCTTTTTCCTGTTCTACACTTCCACTCCGCACTCTCCCACCACACCATGATCAACGTCCACTTTCACTTGCGATGGCATTAGCTAGCAGTGAAGGACGGAACATATACTATCACAGGCCACGTCTCTTACGTTGCGCACTCTTTCTCTTTAACTATTGATCAAGCAACTGACGTACTTCGCAATGCCCACTACCCGTTCTCGTCGCTCTGCTGAATGCAACGCTGACAAACAACCGCGCTCTTCCTCACCATTCTTGTCCCCCACTGCATCGCCTCTGTCATGCCCTCCACGTCGACCGTTTCCTCCTCGACATCCTGCGTTGGATCCACCTGATCCACCTCCACCGGACGACGACGTCGACCCCCTTGCTCCTCTATCATTGTCGGATGTATTGCCCTACCTCCTACACTCCACTCCTGCTCCTTCCGCCGCGATTGACTCGTCCGACGACAACGACGATGACGACCCCAACGATGATGACTTCGACGACGATGACGCGCAGCTCGTCCACGATCCCGTCCGTATTGGTGGAGCCAACGGCAAAGGGCGGCAGTACGTCTGCAATGTCGGCGAGTGTGGTAAATCCTTTTCGAGGAAGAGCGACTTGGCTCGTCATCATCGGATCCACGCGAACGACCGGTGGGTCTTTGCTTTTTGCAAGCCAGTCTGGAGTGTCACTGACGCTCTGCTTAGACCGTTCAAATGCACCTTTCCTCGTTGCGGTAAAGCCTTCATTCAGCGATCGGCCCTCACGGTGCACCATCGGACTCAGTAAGTGGCCGCGTTGATAGTCTGCTAGACGCGACTGACACTCCGCGATAGCACGGGAGAGCGCCCCCATAAATGCCAGGAATGTCCAAGAGCCTTCTCCGACTCGAGCTCGCTGGCCCGCCACAGGCGTATTCAGTAAGTCGCCACATGCAGTACGTCGCAACAAAACTCTCGCTCACGACTATCTCTCCTCTCAGCTCTGGGGCACGTCCATACGCCTGCCAGATAGATGACTGTGGCAGGAGCTTCGCCAGGCGCAACACCTACTTGTTTCATCACAAGAAGGCCCATCCGGATGTGACACCACCGACATGCAGTATTCCCCGCTCTCGCTCAGCCCTCGCTCCAATCCTCTCGACAGGCGCACTCGACAACGATGGTCGTATCTATTTCGCCACTCCTGCAACCAGCAGCACCCCCCACGGCTTCGCCGCACCTCACCCGTCGGAGGTCGCGGCGCATTCTGGCAACGGCGGACACTCCGGAAAGATATTCGGAGGAGCTACCGAACTCCAACCCAGCATCGCCCTTTCGTCTCAAGGAGGAGCCTATCGAGCACCAAACTTCCCCAGTGCCCCGGACACGTCACTTCTCACCCCCCTCTCCGCGTCCACGACTAACAGTGATTTCGCCGAGACTCAAAGAAGAACGGAAGGCTCGACTGTCATCAGCCGAACATCCTACAGTGCTCCGAGCAGAGGGCAAGCGCAACAGGCGCAAGGTAACTCTGCTCCAATCTCCGAGGTCTCCGCCCAGTCCGGTTCCTACCCTCATGATCTCGGATATGCGCAATACCCCGGTCATCCCACCGCGACTTACCCGCTCACGCGCTTCGCGAGCGATAGCGGTTCAATGATGCACACCGATAGGTCCAGTCTGACTGTTGGTCCCAGGTCGCTCTCAAACCCGATGGACCCGCCTCACTTTCAGGCGTACGTGCCAAACTGGGGCAATGTTGGAGGCGGATTCCACGCTTCTCAGTTGTCGATCCCGCAGCACAGCCAGCACCTCACACCGTCCTATTACTCCACTGCCTATCCACAACGGTCGCTCAGTGGTCGACCATTACCAGACCCCGTGTCTCCAAGCTCGAACCCGGAGGAATACGATGAGCCACTGGTGTCGATCAGCGACGCGCCGACTTTTGCGGTTCATCCACCCTCTGGTCCTACCATGGCGTATCCCATGTCCGCTGTTGACCACAACATGTACGCGACCAATTCTCAGCATCAGTATCATCCGCAGGTCCTACACACGCCCATGCAGTATGATCGCATGCATAGCGCTCCTCCTGCCGTAAACCGCTTTCACTCCCTTCCTTCGGCTCCCAACATGGGCAGTTGGACACCGCAACCCCAAATGACGCTTGGACACAACCACGAAGCCCAAGAAAGTCACCAGGAAGAAGATTGGGACAATCTCCTGAGCCGCGAAGCGTCGATCGGAGAGGACGAGCAGGTCACTCCCGCGATCATCGATAGCAAGCCCTTGGCCGACCTTGCGCATACCACTCACTGGGAGGCCCCAATCCCCTTCCCAGTTCCGCCCATGCGCGAGAGCCTCCGATACCCTTTCTCGTCATCCGCCTCTTCTTCCTCGACCTCTTCGACATTGGTGGCCCCGTCAAACTTTGGCGCCAACCTTAGCAATACCCTTCCACCGATCTCCACCTGGGTTCAGAACTCGCAGCCAATGCCCATGGTATTGACACCGATCAATCCCAACGCCTACTACCCGACACCCGTCACGCCAGCCAACCGATGGAATAACGCTCATGCCAAATCGTCCAACTTTCTCGATTCTCCCATGCTGTTCAAGCCGTGGCGACCACAACAGCTTGATTCTATGCCCGAACAGGAGAACGACCGTATCCACAGCGCTCAGAATATCACCCTCATCACTCCGCCGAACAAGTGGCAGCTTGATGAGCGGCAAGAGCTCAAGCCAGTCGCTTCTGTTGGTCTAGGCATCGCCAATGTCCAATTCGAGGATCGGTCGAGTGACATCGTCATGTCGAAAGAAGCTGTTGAAGAACACGAGCCAGAACCAGTCAATGAATGGGAAGAGGGAGAGGAGGAATTGATCAGCGAGCCGGAGCCTGATGATGATAGTGACGATGATTACGTTGTTGGAAGAAAGGCGAAGAAGGCGAAGAAGGGCAACGGACGGCGAGGCGGGCGAGGGAGTGTCGCAAGCAAGTCAAGGCGCAAGTGAGACTCCTGTAAGCAATTACGGATTCTGCTTGAGCCCGTTTCTGGCTGTCTTCACTTCCTCTTCCCTTTCGCGCGGATTGGTTCTGTGTTACCCAATACCCGATACCCAACGTTTATGACTTTCTCATTCCTCGCCTGTTTGATGATTTAACGAACAGGTACGACTGCCTTCATTCCAAAAGTGTATATCCCGGTCCCGGAAAACCCGCTCTTTACTGTTCTATCTGTAGATTTATGACCTATTTACGATCCTATCCCCCACCCCTTTCCAATCTCGCGGTGTCAGATACCGTTCGCCCCCTCCGCATTATACATCTTTGCGTATACCAGAGCTCATAATCTATATCCCGCATGAACTTAGTCGACTTATTACAGGTGATCGTTCGATGAAGAATCAATAGTGACGAACGACAGGTGATGATATTCATGAATGCAATGGCATGGCTCGACTCTAGCTCTTCTATATAGGAGACACTCTGTGACTCAATCTCGGTTCGGGTTTACAATTCCATCTATGCTTCTCCGTGAGATCTAACCTGACAGTAAACACCGTGACAAGATCGATGCATCGCGATGATCCGTACTCTATCGTCTATGGTACTGGTGCAATCACATATAATATCGATCGCCAATATGGCCCATACCTAATGACGACAGCGGATCAGCACTGAGCTCCATTGGCATTTCTGAGAGCTTGCGAACGGATCAAGGTCACGCGATCACGAAAGCAGTGAAAGTAGGAAGTAAGACGTACCTGGAGTAACGACCCAAACGCGCTTCGTGCTGGAACCCAATGTCGAATCTCGCCAATCTCTATAGCTCGTCGGAGCTGGAGCCGGAGCCGGAGCCGGCGTCCTACTTCGGGAGAACTTGAATGCTTCCACGTCTTGATTAACGGGGATTTTGAACTGGTGCGCCGAAAGCTCCGACTCTGTCTGAAGTGCGTCGCGCGGATCTGGTTTCTCCCCTTCTCCGTATCCCTTTTCTTCTCCCCCCTTATTTGCAGAGCCCTCCTCTTCGTTCCCTCCCGTTGGTCCAGCAGCGTGATGAGTGTATGACGAAGAGCCAAAGTCACTTCCTCCGGTCGTCCGCGTGGCAAACTCCACTTCCCCCGCGTCGCCCAGCATGAGGGATGATGGATCGTATGGGACCCGCATTTCGTCCAGTCCCGGATCGACTGACGCTGTTACAATCTTCACATTTGGGAAAGCGCGGTGGACCGAGTATGCGCCTTGCTCTGATATCAGGTAGGTGAGGAAGATGATGTGGGATTCTGCAGTGCGAGAACACATTTAGTTTGAGGTCAGCTTGACGTTTCAACGTGAGCAGGAAGTAGGAACTAAGAAGCGTGTGCGTTCGCATTGTACTCACCGGTAACGCCGTGGTCCAACAACACTCTGATCGCCATCACTGTCACTTTGCTTAGCTTTTTTACGCATTAATACTGTCTGCAGACTTACTAGCGGCGGCACCAGTACCGATCTGCGAGTCCAGTAGCAGTACCCTGACCTTGCCACTCTGCTCGACGGACTTGACATTGCGAGGTAAGTCCGTTTTGAGCAATAACGGTTCACCAGTCTTCGGATCAGACTGGATGAGCATCGCGCCTATCGGCACATCGCGAATGACTCGGCGTAATCCGTGCGAGAATGGCCCACCAGAGCGAAGGATGGAGATCCCGACGAGATCCTATAATCGGAGATCAGCCTGGAAGACGAATGTCAAAGAGCTGCACGAACATCGTTTCGGGCTACGCCTTGTACTGTGTGTCCAGTCGGAGTTGTTATCCTAAGTGGACTCGAAGGAATAAGGGTTAGAGCCTTCTCTACGACAATGGTCGACAGTCGATCGGCGTAGAATATGAAATCGCCTCGCGTCGTATTCCGATCCCGAAGGATAGTCATGATACCCTGCATCGTGAACCTTATCAGCTTCTCCAATCACTTCGTAAGGATCAGCAGCCACTGACCAGGAGTTGATTTGTCTGCTCGAGCAGTACCACCTGGCCGGACTTGGGCTGCTTGGCTTCCCCTGGACCTCTTTCCGATGTTCGCTCGTTACCAGCTTGGTTGGCAAGCGTTTTCCTAAAACGTAGTGTTCTAGTGTCCAGCTGTCGCTTCACGTGCGTCACGAGAAGCTCTATCGCGAGCTGATTTGACGACCCTGGTACAATCTATATCGTTGTGAGCTGGCGCTGCAACGGATCAGTCGTCATGCTGAAGCTCACGATATCCGCATACCGCGAAGATGGCTGTACAAAGTTGTCGTAGCTGCTTTTGACGAAACGCAGGTACTAAGGAGAATCAGTGAGTGAATATAACACCGCGGGCGGGCCAAAGTCGTATACATACCTGATCCAAGATTCCCTCAACCTCTCTACCCCGTTCTTTCACGTCCCGCTTTATCCGCCGTGCCAACATCAAGTCCGAGTCGCAGTTCTGCGAGTAAGTCGTGAGCTTCGATTCTGTGCTAGTGAGATAAGCCTGTCTCACCACGAAGACCTTGAGGTCATACAACGCTCGTAATTCCGCTGATTGAAGCGCCATGATGCCTTCTCTGCATTGCATTACAGTCAATCAGCGAAGCTCAACGAGGACGATTTGTCAGACTACGCTCACACAATGATCACGCTGGCACCGTATATGTACTTGGTTTCAGGTTGCCGTTCTTCAACAAGTTCAGCGAATGGCTCAAGCTTCACAAACTAGAGTCCACCTACGATGATGTACGAAGGAGTAGACTGGTATCTACAAAGTCTTGTCAGCAACGTCCCGTTTAACGTTGATATCTTGTAGCTCACCTCGGTTGACTTCCCTTGCTTCAGATCTGTCAAGCACTATCCTGGTTTCAGCATGTAGAAATATGGGCACTTGCAGAGGAGCTGACCTTTGCAAATAAAGCCATATCAATCGAGTTGGGATGGTCTACAATGTTCGCGTCAGCTGTATCCCTGGTCGTCATCGCTATGTCAGCTCACCCAGATCAAGATCGTTGTTATGTGCCAGCTTCCTTTGCTCCTCGGTCAGTCTGTTGTAGAACGAATCTTGAGAAAGGATGAGGACGGTGGGGATGTAATTGAGGGCTGAGAGGATGGCTCGGGCTACTGAGGTCTAGGACGACTTAGCATTCCTCAAGCTGCCTTGATGCTGCAGCAGCAAGAGCAAAAGCTCACTTTGCCCGAAGCGCTCCCTCCTGCTATCCCAATCACATAGGCCTCGACGTTCTTCCCGTCGGGGCCATACCACGGCGCGCGTCCATGCGAGACCATGACCTGGTTCTTGCTCCGAGGGGAGGTGTTTCCCGACCGACCCGGTGGCGGGGCTTCGTAGAGTGATGGTGTGGTGGCCATATCGTAGCGAGGTAGTGATGTATGTTCAAGTGAGACAGTGGGTCTGCTATGCCATGTGCTATGCTGTATAAGCGATCTTTCAATGCAGATCAATCGCTCTCGACCAAGACTCTCGCTCACACAGTTTAACGAGTGCGGTGCCCCATCAGCAACAGCCACGTGACCAATCAATTTGGTTCCGCTTGTATGGTTTGACGCGTGTTGAATGAAAGTGTCCTTGTCGCGTTTTGTCAACAAAACCTCTGCTCGTTTCGCTTCGTCCATCATTACCGAAATACACTACTACTATAACCCCTTTTAATATCCAGCATCGTCCTCAATCCGACCTGGAGTCTTCGAGGTGCTTGCTCCAGCTTGAGTCTTCAAGCGTATATACCGGGCTTGACGGCCTTGCAGCGGTAGCGGGATGGACGGCGAACCCCCTCAAGAGGAGGATTTCTCTCAGATCCCTTTGGTCGATAGGAGTCAGCACAAGGTCAGTGCCACACCGAATCAGCTTATGGTCTGCTAAGAAACATGAGAGCTGATCTGGACAACATCGTTTGTGTAATGCAGAACTGGAAAGCTCGATTATCAGCGTACACCGATGTCATCGCAAAATCAGCGAAGACAGCTTCGGACACTGATCCCTTCTTCCGCCCATTTGTATCAGATGGAGCATTGCTGTAAGTCCGCTATGTTCTGGATCTCGCGGGTCAGTAAGAAAGCAGCACGCTGAGCATAGTCATCACTCGAGCAGGAAGAAATGGGTTCTTGATGCCAATGCGGTCGCTCAGGAGAAAGGTATCGAGGCGGTCATTGCCATTGCGCAATATAGTGGCGAGAGCAGCGCACGGCAAGTCGGATATAGTGTTTCTGATCACTTACACTTTAAGCTAATCATCTGATCATCTTAGGATACGGCCAGATGTAACGCCCGCTTTAGTTGAGAAGTCTCTGGGAGCCGCTCGAGCAGGAACGAAAAAGAAGGGAACGGAATTATGTGCAATGCTGGTGGAGGTCGAGAATAGCGGCGAAGGCGTAGTGGTAAGCGTATCGCTGCAGTCGTAGTGGGAAATCACTGACACGACGCCAGACCGATGTACTGGTTGGGCTAGACTCAAAACAACCGAAAGTTGTTGCGGGCTGTGTAGCCTGTTTGAAGGAAATCGTCGAGTGAGTCCAAGCCTCAACAGACCTTCCCTACAGTGTCACTGAACATTTATGCGCAGATCGTTCGGTGTCACTGCTATAGGCAACGTCAAGCCAATACTGAAAGCATTATCCAAGATCTTCGGCCACTCCGACAAGACAGTGCGAGCAGAAGGTACCGCGCTCACCATTGCGTTATACACATATCTCGGTCCAGCGCTTCTACCCGCCTTGTCAGACTTGAAGCCGGTACAAATGACAGATCTGCAAAAGTCTTTCGATGGCTTAGACGGCGAAGGGAAGGGTGCTGGCACTGGCAGACCTACACGGTGGACGAGAAGAGTCCAACGGGAAAGGGAAGCGGCCGAGGTAGCTGGCGGAGATGCGGACGGCGAAGAAGCAGCCGTAGAAGAAGCAGCCGCACCTCTCGATCCTCGGGCACTGCTCGACCCTATCGACGTCCTTTCCCTTTTCCCATCAGACCTTATGGACCGCCTTGGGTCAACGAAGTGGAAAGACAGACTGGAATCGCTGGAAGAGTGTAACAAGATTTTAGCGCAACCGCAAAACGCCCGGATATCGGACAGTAACGTCGACGCATATGGGCCCCTCGCACAGACACTAGGCACAAAGTGTAAAGGCGACGCGAACGTCAACGTCGTCATCGAGGCTGCTAAAGTGCTGGAGGGTATTGCGAGAGGAATGGGCAAACCTTTTGGGAGATTCAGAGGTGTTGTGATATCAGGCATGCTTGAAAGGCTCAAAGAGAGGAAAGCAACAGTGGTGGACGCTGTCGGCAAAGCCTTAGATGCGGTCTTCTCAACAGTGAGCTACAAAGCGCGAAGGGAGTTCGTACATTCTCAGCTGACAATCCATACCTCTGCCCAGACAACACTGGCCGACATCGTTGAGGACGTACTAACGTCACTCAAGTCGAAAAACCCTCAGGTCAAGGAGGGCACTCTCAAATTCCTTCACCGGTCATTACAGACCACCCTCGACGCTCCAACCAAGGATCAAGTCAAGCCGATGGCAGAAACGCTTGTCACGCTGCTAGGCGACAGCGCCGAGCCTGTGCGAACATCAGCGGCAGATTGTCTTGGTACATTGATGAAAATATTCGGCGAGAGAGCTTTCAACCCGTACATCGAGGGAGTGGGAGAGCTGCAAATGGCCAAAGTGAAGGATGCGTTTGGAAAGGCGGAGATACAGTACAAAGCTGGAGGAGCGGCCAAACCTTCGGGGGCAAAGCCATCAGCCGCTCCAGCAGCAACCAGAAAGGTGAGGGAATAGTTCATTTGAAATACAAACTTATTGACATTGGCAGCAGCCCGCACCAAAGTCCGGACCTCCGTCTTCTCCACCTATCAAAGCATCTGGCACATTTGGTGGCGGCGAGGATGGTCTCCAAGACGAGTTCGCAATACCTGCCCGCGCGCCGCCAGCACGCTTCGCTCGACCGGGAGTGAGTACCAGCTTGATTGATACCAACAGTACTGATTAGACTATCGTTTAGGCACCCAAGCCTGCTGCGGCCTCCGCATCGTCGTCCCCGCCCAGGCCAAGTGCACCACCTGCCGCAAAGCGTCCGCCGCCTTCAGCTGTTGCTGGTCCTTCCAAGCCCGCCTCAAAGCCGGCTGCAGCGCCTAGTAAAGGTGGTCCATCTAAGTCGCTTGCGACATCGCCTTCAGAACCAGTCAAATATCGGTACTCCTCTGAAGATGCTGCTGCTCAGGCAAGCGAGAGTATACCTGCCGAGTATCACACCAAGCTTGCAGATGCAGCCTGGAAGACACGATTGGAAGCTGCTGAGGACATGGTAAAATGGGTCGGGGAGGATGGAGGAGCAGAAAAAGTGGACAGCGAGGTGATGATGCGGTTCTTGGGCAAAACACCGGGATGGGGAGAGAAGAACTTCCAGGTGAGATGCACGCGACGTCTCGATGGATATCAAGCTCACCTGTATAACAGGTATCCGCGAAGCTGTATCGGGTCATGTCGTTGATGGCGGAGAAGAGTCCGTCATTCGGGAAACCATCGGCTGCCTTGGTTATCGGCCATCTGACAGACAAGTTGGGTGACTTGAAGCTGAAGAAACCGGCTGGAGACGCTCTTACCGCGTTTGCTGAGAAGACATCGCTTGCATTCGTTCTCGCTCAAGGTGCGTTTCAATCTAAACATTTGCACATCGTGGACGCTGATAGCAAGTGAAGGCTACGAGCCGATGACGAAGCAAAAAGCTCCCAAGGCGCAAGCCGATGCACTCACGTGGATCAAGCAGCAATTGACAGACTTTGGTATCGCTGGTATCCCACTTCGAGATCTCATTGGGTTCGTCAAGACGGGTCTGGGTTCACCAAATGCGGCCGTGCGACAGAGCGCAACGCAGGTATTGGTGACTGTGCGCATTTTCGTTGGTGCAGGTAAGCTGAACATATCGAAAGATTTTTGAGTACTGCTGACCCTTCTGCGCAGATATCTCCGGTTTCTTGGAAGACCTGAACCCGCAATTGCTCACCACGATCAACTCGGAGTTCGACAAAGCATCCGGACAGACCGCGCCGGAGCCCACTCGTACTCAAGCAGACCTGCGAGAAGATGCCGCCGCCCCAGGCAAAGCAGGTGGGAAAACCGGTGGTGCCGATCCATTGGACGACCTTATACCTCGAGTGGACCTGGACAAGCTTGTCGCTTCCACTTCTGTAGCGGCCGATTCAAGAAGTGATGCCTGGAAGGTTCGCAAAGAGGCATTCGAAGCGCTCAACGCACTGCTGGAGGTGAAATCAAATTCAAGATTGAAGTCAAATATGGGTAAGTTATCGTCATTGATATCGCGTCCACAGAGAGTCCGGCTGAATGTCCCGTAGGTGAAATCGGCGGTGTACTGAAGAAAGCCATGGCAGACACGAATCTTTCCGTCAAGATGACTGCTCTAGGCATCATCTCGAAGATCGCAGCAGGCATGGGTCAACCGTTCGAGAAGTACACAAGGCTGCTGACAGCTGCGGTCGCAAGCGTCTGCGCGGACCAAAAAGCCACGACCCGATCAGCTGCCCTAGCCACACTCACAGCGATGGCCGATGCGACTGGCGGTCTGGATGGCTTATACTTTGGACTTGCGACGAGTCTAGAAGGAGTAAACCCACTGCTGCGAGCGTCCGTTACTGGATGGTTAGCTGAGAGAATACAGGTGGACCCTCCTACCAATTCATCGGATCTGTCCCCGATGGCTGGTCCTATACTCTCATGCCTCGAAGACCGCAATGGAGATGTCAGAAAAGGAGCAGGAGCAGTGCTACCATTCGTTGTATCCAGCGCTGGTTACGATTTTGTCATGGATCAGACATCAAAATTGAAGCCAGCCTCAAGAGCTACAATTGTTCCACTGATCAACAACGCGAGAGCGAATGCCCCAACCGCCAGCGCCTCATCAGCGACCGCCGCACCACCTGCCAAGACCTCCGCCGCTCCCGCAACGGCTGCCGCGCGCGCTGTCAAAGCACCCGTAGGCGCGCTTAGATCGGCACCTGGAAGTCCTGCTCCAGCTGCCGCACCGTCATTGCCGAAACCCTCTGGTGTACCTGCCAGATCATTAGCCATGAAGGCGCTTTCTTCCGTTCCTTCATCTCGACCAGCAACTTCCCTCAGTCAAGGCGACGAGAGACCAACAGGTCTACCGAAATCTCGCTTGGGAGTATCACGGCCTGCGTCCGTCGTATCTCAAGCCGCGTCAACAGCGTCGTCAGCTGCCACATCAGGCCGTGTCGTTCCATTCATCACCAACGTACCCGAACCTCGTGTCGCTCGTCTGAAGCGAGACACTACCCGATGGGTCCTCGAGGCTTCGACTAAAGCCGTGGCAGACTTGAACGAGTACCTGCATCACCAGATGGAACCCCACGTTGCTCCCGAGCTACTGTCATTACTGTTCAGCAAAGACCATCGAGCGGAAGAAGACTTCATGGCGGGCCTGACGACGATCAGCGAATTTTACGAAGGATCAGCCTCGTCATCGTTCGGTATAGAAGAAGGCGAATTGCACGCATTACAGCTTGCCAATGTCGATTTAGCGCTCAAATATGCTGGTCTCAAGTTGTTGTCGAACAACACTCAGATGGCCAATCGATGCTTGGAAGTGATAACGCACGTTGTCGAGACTCTGCCAAAGCTGAACGAACGATTTTCGGATGCGGAGGCCAAGCTTTTCGTGCCCGCACTCGTGTTCAAGGTGAGCCAGCAGCTCTTGGAAGATTCGATAGTAGCTGACTTGGCCATCATCTCTACAGCTGGGTGACTCCAAGTTTGTGGCGAAATTGGTACCGATCTTCGAGCTCCTCGACAAGGTCATTGCTGGATCTCAGGTTGTTCAGTTGCTTGTGCAATATGGCCTCGAAGACAAGTCGGCTGGGAAAACATGCAAGAACGAGTCTCTCGCTCTCATCGAGAAGGCGTATAGGAAAAGAGGATCGATCCTTCGTACCCGAGACGATCGGAGTTTCTACGAAGCTATTGCCAGGTGTATTGCCGATAGTGGGACGAGGAATGCAGCGCTTAGCGTCATGGCGTGAGTCAAATCTCATGCGACCTAATATAAATCGCTGACTTTCACAATCGGCGGAAATTGCAGGTTGTTACAACTGCAAGGCGAATCGAGAGCTCTGCAGACCGTGGTCGACGGTCTTCCGTCAGGATCCAAAGACATGCTTGCGAACAGACGAGCGACAATGGCAGCGAGCAAGTCTGGCAACCCTGCGCCAGTGGTAGCCAAGGTGTCATCGGATGCTCTCAATGGGGCCGGTCAACCTACGCCTGGACGACTCAAGCGCCCCGTTGGAGTCGATAGTCCTCGGGTCAATCGACAACCACTTGAGGCTCCTGTGGAGAACTCACCGAAACCCACTCCCAAAGGCTTAGCCTCTCCTGGATCAAGGCTGAAGATGAGGACTGCGTCGCCATCTCAGGCTCGATCGGTGCCTCAACCTTCGAATCTCCCTCGAGCAGGATTGGGTATATCTGCGCCAGCATCTCAGCACAGCCAATTGCAAAGACCTACGGACGTTTTCAGCGGCTCGAACGGTCGATCAGCTGCTCTTCAACCGCTAAGCCGCGCATCTGCGCCTCGACCAGAGGTCAGGAATGGACATTCTCGTGCACCGTCGCAACCCGACGCAGTGATCGCCGCTATCAACAATATCCGTCATGACGATCTCGACCGATGCGTCGACGCCCTCAAAGTCATCCAGCACATGTTGACCACCAACCCAAACTCGTTCTTCGACAGTGTTGAAACGCTCGCCGACACTTTGATGGACGAGATGGAATTTGCCTTCACTCCGCCAGAGAATCTGCAGGATCAGCAGTATTTCAGAGTGGTGAAGCACTTGATCCAGTCCTTCTCCGGCTTATCGTCCAACCAAGATCTCATGCGCCGACTCTCCTACGAACAGCTTTACGCGGTCTTCTCCTCGCTATCGTTGCGCTTGGTCCATGCGGATCGGATGGGCGGTCACATACAGGAGATGTCGAGGTTCATCAATCTCGTCCTAGTCCAATGCCTGTCTACCCCAGACAGACTGCTAGTATTCCAAGTCATGTTCCGTCTCCTACTCGACCTCACGAGGGATTTCTCCATCAACAGAGTATCCCCAGAATCCGAAGTGGCGGCACATGCCGACCTCGTCATCAAATGCTTGTGGAAACGATGCAAGATCCTAGACGACGATTTCAGGAGTGGCCGCTTAAGACTTGGTCCGCTACTAGCGGTACTGGAGGAGTTCATGCAAGGCGTCGGACCCAAGGAGTACAGGAGACGAGCGGCGGAGGGAATCGCTCTGGGCGAATTACCCTTGAGGACAGTCAAGACTATCATCCAACGGATGCTTGGTGAGTCCGACCGTTTCGAGTCATACCTTTTGTCTCCGCTGATGGTGATTGTGATCCAGTCTTCACCAACGAAACGGGTCAGGAGATATATGATGTTCTCGTCAATGAGTTCGGAGATAGTGCCGCATCGACGGTCGTGTACAGCTATGTCTTCAGACTGGGTAAGCGAGCTTTCACCTCTGTTCCCCGAGTTTGACTAACCGATGGACTCATAGCTGGCCACGAAGCTTCAAAAGCAGCCACCTCTACTGCTCCTGCTCCAGCAGCATCATCATCGAGATCCCGCTCGCCACTCATGCCCTCTGTAACCACCACTTCTGAGAGCAATGGCACGCGTCCGGCATCAGCTGCCAGTCACCGTACGGTATCAGACTCGACGCCAGTCATCGCCCAACAGCACAGAATGGACGGCGGTGAGAGCGCTCCTGCTCCCGCTCCCGCTCTTGTTCAGAGGGAAGATAGCGAGGTGGAGAAGATGGTCAAGAGCCTCCGAGTGGGCAATCAGACAGAGGTGAGTGGTCTCTCGGTGTCACCGTTCGTGCAGCTGCTGATTCCCTTTCTTTGTTGTCTTTCAATCCATAGCGCCTCGACGGTCTCTATGCTTTCGTCAGGTCCAACCCCGACAAAGAAGCGGAACTGAACGCGGCGCTAGGAGCGCATGTGACGCCTACGTTCCAGACGTATGTGCGGAGGATGCTTGAGCAGCGGAGAAACAATGAGAATCCATGTGAGTGTTTTCAGATATCGACATTGCGCTCGGCTTGTCCTCTTGCGATGGCCACTTGCCATCAACTATCTACCACTTGCCAAAGCTGAGACTGAGGCTGATCACCGAACTCGTCTTTAGCTCCCGCACGCGCAGACCACTCCCCCATGCGCTCCCCAACCCGAGAACCCCAATCTAGCGCACCGCTCCCAGCGGCCCTCCGGCCCCTGCCCACAACGCGCAAATCCATGGGCCCGCGCCCATCGAGTTTAGCAATAAACGTTGATCCCTCCGCGCCACTGGACGATCAGTTGGCGCAGTACAAGCACTTGTTTAGAACGCAGGCGCTGAGTAATAGTAGTAGTAATCCCACTTCGCGGGCGGGGTCGGATTCCCCGCCTGCTCGCGGAGTAGGTGCGGATGGGGATGGGGTGGACGAAGTGGAAGTTGAACAAAGACCGGGGTTAGGAGCGCGGAGCGCTAGAGCGAGTGATGTGGATTAGGCTTGGCTGACTTGAGCTTTGACAAAGTGGCGTATGACGGACGGTCATGGTGTATCATATAGTTTAGTCGGTAACGACTTGCTGACAAGGGTCGTATCTTCTGGGATCATGCAATCGGTTTTTCTCGTTCAGCACTTCCCGTTCGAAGAACATGTCAAAATGTATTTCAGGATGGCACGCTTCAGTCCTAGAGAGCTGTTTAATGAAGTGGGACTCGAGCATGCATGCATCGTTACATAGTCGTCGTCCTAGCTAATGCTATTCGTATATACTTTTGATCTGAATAAGTAAGGGCATCGTTATCTCAGTATATACGTATATACCATCCGTCGTCCAGATTCAGATGATCATCACTTCCTCGTCTTGCTCTTCTTGCAACTCGAGCAAACGCTATTCAATTTATGTGCCTTCCATGCCAATCTATCGTACGAATCCAATGTTTGCTATGTGTTTTCAGGCTGGTACTTTAAGCGGACCCTTCGGGCTTCTTCTTTGCTAGAAGCACACAGTGTTGACCGCCTGCCGAAGCGTAGACTGCGCTGTAAGGGCGCAACAGCTAGTGGAGGGAAGCATCAGCGTTCGACCCGATTAGGGTCATCTGCGAGTGAGTCGAGAAGCTCTCGGCACTCGATACGCACCTTGCTTCGAACGAGGGAAGGGGTTTCAGCGCTCTCTTCCGATCCAAGGCCCAATTGCGCTTGGTCTAACACAAGATACATAACATCATTAGCACTGATGTCGATAAACGGGGAAAGGGGTTGTACTCACTGCCGAGACCCCAGGCGTAGACGTGGCCGGATCGGGAGACGGCCAGATTGTGTCTCGTCCCCGCGGAGATGTTGGCGATTGGGTTATCGGTGGCTTTGGATTCGTCCCATGCTGGGAACTCGGGGACGACCTCGTACTTCTCCGGAATTGGGGGGAACGCAATCTACGAAATCGAGACGTGCTTGTCAATACCAGCGACGGAGACACACTGAGAGAACGGAGAGTACTCACTCGGACTGGTTCGGGGACGAACTCGCCCATTGGTACGCGCAACGCCGCTTGAGCGCCCGCAAGCTCCGATTCTGCCTCTTCCTTCTCGTCGGTATCTGCCCTGTCTCCCTGCTGCAGGATCGCATCGAGCTTCTTCTGCTTGGCAGCAACGTTCTCCTCCCTCTCCCTCTGAGTCTCAGCGCGGCGCTCTTTGATCCCCTCGTAAGCTGGATGGTCCTCTGCGAGACCGAGCTCGTTGGCATCGCACCGCCCACATCCCCACACTTCTCCGTTATCAAATAGGAAAAGAGAGTGATGCTCTCCTCCCCCGATCTGAATGACTTTGCTGCCATCGTGGTTTTCCGGTGAGAGGCTCTCAACGAGCTTGGGCGCAATGATCATCTCCTCGTCCCCCGCATTCCCCGTTAATCCAGATTGGTGGAAAGTGTTCAATCCCCATGCCCAGACCTGACCGCTGATGTCGACCGCGAAAGAATGGTACATCCCCGCGGAAACGTGCACGATGTTGCGCAGAGCCAAGCGCTCAGGCTCGAGACCGTTCAGCTTGCGTCGCTCGATGATCCGTCGACCAAGCTGGTTCTGCTGGCCGTTGCCCCACACGTAGACGTGACCCGTGGTGGTGAGAGCCAAGACGTGGTCTGCACCGCAAGATACAGAGACGACCTTGACCTTGTTGAGCGCGGGCAAGGAGATGGGAGTGAATTGGAAAGAGGGATGGCCGGGAACGCCGTCGAAACCGAGGATACCGTCGTTGGACTGTGTCAAGTTCACGTCCATTAGTCATGATGCAAGTCAATGTGTCAAACGCTGTGCTCACCCTGAAACTACCCCACGCCCGCAGTGCACCGTCGTCTGAAATAGCCACACTGACACTATCTCCAGCAGCAACCTGCACTGCTCTGAAGCCTTCCTTCTCCAGGCTCTCCACGACAAACGGCACCGTCTCAAGATCTTCGTTAGGTATCATGGAGCCAGCGTTGTTCGGATCAGGCACATCGTTGGTTTTCCGTCCAAGCGCGGCATTGTCATTGATACCCCATGACCGGACCTGGCGCATGATGAGTCAGCTATGATCATGGAACCGTACCACTATTCTCGCAGCTCACCCTACCCGCCTCGTCAATTGCGAGCGTGTGCATACCGCCACAAGAAATAGCTTCAAGACCGCCACTCCCTTCTTGGCCATCTCGACTCAATTTCCCGTCCTCGATTTGCTCCTCGAACCTGGAGGCAGACGCGGAATGTAAGAGGTGCATTTGGTGATCATTAATATGAAGGATCTTGCTCACCAAGAGTGCAGTTTGGGTCTAGGGATCTCGTCCAGCTCATCTGGACCAAGACCGAATTGGCCCATGTCACCGGTACCCCAAATGAAAAGGGCGTTATGCGGTGATGCTTGCTCTGATAGTGGAAGCTGTCAGCATTGCATCACTCCTCGAGACGCTTCAGCGAGCAAGGAGAAGACTTACCTGGCATTTTCGGTATATCGTTGATGGGAGTGACGCCCAAGCTGGACCTTCGCCTCGTAGTCTTCTTCGCCTCGTTGGCCAGCTCGCCAACTCTCCCTTTCTTTGCTGCAGGAGCTACAGCTTCAGGCTCTTCGGAGCGCTTCCTCGTTCCGTTGATTTTGACTGGAGTCGACTTCTCTGAGTGCCCGTTGACGCGAGCGCTTGCTGGCTTGGCAGCTTTTGAGACTGGCTTAGCTGCCTTAGCTGCCTTTGAAGCCGGTTTGGCAGAGGAAGGTGGTGCAGATGTTTCTACCGATATTGCTCCGTCAGCAAGGATTTGCGATGGATTGTTAGTAGGGGATAGTGCTCACTTTTAGGTGGCATGCCGATGTCCTTTCAGTCGTGAAGCTGTCTGACTGTGCAGTGGCCTCTGAGTCGTTATAGAAGAATGCTATATGCTGTTTTGCGAGTATGACAAAGTTACACGGTCATGTTGTTGAAAGCACGAAATCAAAAAGCAACCCAACGTGCTTCGGTCAACACGATGGGTAGGTGTGCGATGGTCGATCATGTGTGTCAGAAATAGGCATGTGCCGATCTATATGGACGGTACAATTAGAGTATAAGGATTGTTTACTGTCTTTTCCCGTGTGATTTCTTTTCCAAGCATGCGTTCAGGGCTCAACAGAGTATTATCCTATTCCACGCGTCAACCTTGACCTTGTGTTATGCTGTATGCTGGATGTGCTGACGTTTTTCCACGTCAACCGGACAGAACACGACAGGTTCCAGCAACCACGCACTACAGCTTGTGAGCTACAAGCACTGCTGCTCACACATGCCCGCAACTCTATCACCGTTAAAATTCCCATGCTAGTTTCACACTCTAATAACCGTCATCATCACCACAACTTGCTCCGTTGATCCTCGCAGTCAGTTACAAGACATCAACAACAACGTCGACAACACCACAAATAACAACAACAACAATCATAATCACAATAACTATAAAAGATTGTAACACACCACCACTGAAACGTCAGCGACACCAAACTTGTCATCGGTCCTTCCCGCATCACCGTCACTCATTCAATCCAACACCCACCCATGCCCTTCCCATAAACAACAATTCATTCCGCTCTTTCAAGCCAGTTCTACCCAACACGATGGCTGCGACACCTCAAACCGCTCAGCTTCTAGCCAACACTCCATCCTCCCACCAACCCTCACGCCCATCCACTTCTTCCCTTCCACGCTCATCCAAACGAGCGAAATCAACACCATCTCCAGATGCACCTAGCAGACCAGCATATACCCGTTCTTCCTCATCTTCCACTGGCTACCCGACATCATCCAGAGCTCGATTACGTCCGTCTGTAGCGAGACGGCTCGTTGAACCTTCACCGCGCACATCATATAAGAGTCCAGAAGCTCGCGAAGACTATTGGAGGCTGGATGGAAGAAGGCGGGAAATGTCGGTCCCTCTTGTAAGTCTAGCCACGTCATGATATACATCCTCCATTTGTGTCGGCATCATCAGAGGCTACTGTCGCTTCAGCTCATTCATGCGGCTTTGCTTACTAACAATTCACTTCTCGTAATCAGTTGTCGCAAGAACTATCTCACTTTTCCCTCTCTCATCCTTCACCGCCCGAGGCCATGACATCCCATCGTCTCAACAATCACTCAACACCGCCCTTCACTCCGACATCGTGTACACCAGGGGCGGCATCGTGCACGCCTCAGGCAGGGCCTTCGAAGACACCAGTTGCGAGCCCTTTGTCACAGACACACACATATCCATCTACTGCACCGTTACCGCATCTTGCCTCTTTCCTTGGCAGTCCCTTTTCCACCAAGACCGCCAGAGGCGCATACACCTACCATGCAGTGTCTCCATCTCAACAAGCCACCAAAACGTCCATGACCGAAGGACCGGCACAAGGCGTTTTTGATCAGGGTGGGCACGAGTGGCTGGAAGGCAGCGAGTGGATGGCCGATGTACCTTCCTGCAAGTTTGATCAAGATCATGGACTCGGTCATCGCCGTTCCAGTGGTTTGCCTCAGCCCACTTCAAGATTACGAAGAGACACCAATGGATCCAGCTCGTCGATGGACGAGTTCAGTGGTAGCGGTACCAGCTCTGCTTCTCTTCTGTCCCTCGCTCGGAGCTCGATGGACCACCCATCAAGACCGAGTATTGTCACAATATGGAACGAGTCACCGGACTTATTCGAGGAGGAAGAGGAATCGGAAACGCCAAGCCGCCAGCTGTTCAAGGGCCCAAGCATGGAAGATGCATTACAAATGAGCGGCAAATCGAGCAGAATTTCTCCAGGCGTTTCACCCATCAACAACACGAACATCAGCTGCACGCCTACCCTTCCTGTACATCCACCGCCAAACAGCTTTGGCCCGTCTCAAACACCAATGGAAGACGCATCACGCGCGAATGATGCCTCAAATTCCATGAACAGGTCAGGCCGATCATCGCTTTCCACCTTTCTCCCCCGACTCCTCAATTCCAAGAAGAAAGTCTCTTCGGCGGCCTTTCCAGCTCGATTTGGCTCATCGGAATCTGAAGGAGTGGATTGCGAGGACACTCTGACAGACACCGAGGGTCTGCCGTCGCAAAGCATCACGCGAAGCAAGAACTTCTGGGGCCGCTCAAAAGCCATAGCTTCTCGAAACCCAATGGAAGGTGGTGACTTTGAGCCATCGCGCGGCATCGGTCTTGGGCTCGGAATACGCCGAACATCGGAGACAAGCACGCTCAAAGTCAACAACTCTGCTGTTGACCTGTCTCGATCGTTATCCAGCGAATCAGGGGATGATGAGATAGAAACCTCGCCTTCAAGGCAGGTCCTGCACAGAGTGTCCTCTAGCATGTTTGTGAGCAAGTCGAAAACGGTGACGCTGGAACTGCTTGAACCGCAAGCGGATCGAAGCAAGTCCGCTTTTCACACCAGGAGGAAAACCTTAAACCTGCAAGACTCGGGGAGACTTCCACCAAAGGCTTCGCCGTCCGCTTCTTTCTCTCGACCGAATCATCCGGTACGACCCTTTCTGCGACGTGGTATCACCGAACCTGCCTCCCTGGACACACCAATCAATTCCAGTCTTCTCTCGGTCAACTCCGCTTACCACACCCCGACCGCCGCGCTGTTCGGTGATATCAAACCGTCGCCAGCTGCCTTTGCTTCGACAGGCTTGGTCAAGAAGAAGTCTGGTATAGCTGCGGCCGAGATACCCAAGTTTGGCACAGCGGGTGTCAGTAGTGAACCAGTCGGCCTGGCCAAGAGAATGGAAGCTGCAAGTCAGCACGAGACATACTTTGAACAGCCAAGCCCGCTCGCGCCACTCAAGCCAGTCGGGCGACCTCCGTTTGTGTCGATGTTTGGAACGTGTTCCTCATACGGCAGCAGCAGCTCGCCCAGAACAAGCGTCGGCTCTCGTTCAACAAGTGGTGCCAGCGCCTACGTTCAGGCGGCGCAGAAGACTCGCGGTCTGCGAAGGAAAGGCAGCGCGATGTTTAGTGCAAGTGGCTCAATTGGAAGTATCGACATGATGCGGTCTGATAGCAGAGGTTCGGCCACTGGCGGTCCGGCAACACCAACGAAGCCTGGACTGCAGTTCACCACAATCGGCCCCGGCGTCACTACTCCCTCGCCTACTAGCGCCACCTTGAGGTATCCTTTTGCTTCCTCGAGCACTACCAACCCACTTTCAACCCCTACTTCCAGCCACGCCAAGGCCAACGAGCTCATTGGCCCACCTTCAGCTGATCGATATCGCTCGATGCCACCCCGCCTTCGTCAGATCAGCAATATCCATCACGCCGAGCAGCATGGACCAATTGCTCGAGCGTCAAACCCTATGCTCGCCTCTGCTTATAGCGCAAACGTCGATCAAGGTGATGCCTCCGAGACCATCGGATTGCAGGTAGATAAAGCGAAGCTCGGGGGTAGATTTACAAAGGACTTCGAACTCGTTCAGAGCTTGGGTAGTGGGGCTTTCTCTCAAGTCTGGAAAGTGCGCGACAAGAAGCAGGGCAAGTTATGGGCTGTTAAGGCGGGCAAGCCATACACTGGTCTGAAGAATCGGTAAGTCTTACTTGAACCTGTAAACTAGGTCAGTTATGCTGACACACACGCCTGCCATAGTCTCCGTCAATTGGAGGAGATTTCAATCCTTCGACAACTTTCACTGGACCCGCATCCTAACGTGATCGACTATGTTGACTCTTGGGAATCGCGCTCGAGGCTATACATTCGTACCTCAATGGCTGAGTGCGGCGATCTGTCCCAGTTCCTCGGACTACTCGGCGACTTTGGCGGACTGGGTGAAGCCCGAGTATGGAAGACTCTCGTTGAGCTTGCGTCGGGTCTCGAACACATTCACACTCACAACTTCATTCATCTCGACTTGAAGCCTTCCAACATACTCATCGGTCGCGAGGGCGCCTTGCAAATTGCGGACTTCGGAATGAGTGTGATCTGTACGCCTGGCCCAAGGGGTTTGGCTGCTGGTGGAGTCAGTCCCGCGTTGCCTGAACGTAATGACGACGGAGGATTTGTGTGGGCTACCGTTACAGATGACAGTCAGTCCGGAGGAAACGGTGACAAGGCCGGAAACGGCTTCGGGTCGACGTTGTCGGTCATTCCTTCGCCAATACTTGACAGAGAGGTGGAAGGCGACCGGGAGTACCTTTGCCCCGAGGCGCTGAATCAGGAGCAAGTGGGTAAGCCTGCCGACATCTTCAGTCTTGGGATACTGTTATTGGAAGCGGCAATGAACGTGGTGTTGCCAAGCAGTGAGTCACGATTCGTGTGATGCTATCACGCCGGACCGTTAGAAAGCTGACATGACGGTGATTGTTCAGATGGTGACGGCTGGGTGAAGCTGCGCAACGACGACTTTTCCGAGCTGGCCGAGCACTACGTCCCTCGCGAAACGAGTACTCACAGTAGTGGTTTCGCGGCCACCTCGCCACCTGCGGACTACGCTGGACTATCGCTACCAACTTCCGAGCTTGTTGTGCCTACACCAGCGATCTCGACACAACTGCTCACACTCGTGAAGGAGATGATGCGTTCCGATCCCTCCTCCCGAGCGACGTTGGACGATATCTGGGACACTCCGGCGGTCAGAGGGGTTTTGAGAAGTACGAGGGGGAAAGCTCTTGTGGAGGAAGATGAGAGTTGGTTGCGGACTGTTTTGGGAGAAGAGGAAGAGTAAAAGGCCAAGAGATGAGCCATCTGTATCAGTAGTATAAGTCGTCAAGAGCCGTAAGCCCACTACGGCAGTGAAGGGAAATGAGTGTAGGAACGAAGTAGAGCAGGACAATACTTGTAGCCTTTTTATATGTCGCATCGATCAAAAGAGTGTAGTTCAAGCAAAATAGCACAGGCGGGTAGTTCGCATATAGGCGCATCAAGCATGAATGAGAAGATGCAGCCAGCAAGCGGGAATCAATTGACATCTGACCTTCGCACACACGCATACGAGTGAGAAAGGTAGATGAATGCATTCGAGACACAACTACCGGTCATCCTCGAAGTAGAGTGAATGCTCGACTCTACTCCCAGCGCTCAGATTTCATCAACTCTCATGACTTTCAATTCATCACTTGATCTAAGCCTTGCCAGCCTCCTTCATGGCCTTGAGCATGAGCTCTCCGATCTGGGCGGGAGACTTGGCGATGACCGCGCCAGCCTTCTCGAGGGCGGCGACTTTATCGCTAGCGGCGCCCTTGCCGCCGGAGATGATGGCGCCCGCGTGGCCCATTCTTCGGCCTGGGGGCGCGGTGCGGCCAGCGATGAACGCGACGACGGGTTTGGGGTTGGGCGAGTTCTTGTTGTGCTCCTCCAAGTAGGCTGCGGCCTCTTCCTCCATCGATCCGCCGATCTCGCCGATCAGCACGATACCCTCGGTGCGCGGGTCGGAGAGCAGCACCTTGACGACGTCGATGTGCTGCGTGCCGGGGAAGGGGTCGCCGCCGATACCGACAGTCAGGGATTGACCGAGGCCGACAAGAGTGGTTTGGCTGAGCACCAAGCACGAGAACGACAGCGTCAGCATAGGAATCAATGGGGAAGGAGGGGGGGGGGTAGCTCCGCAGTAACGCAGCATATTGAGGCAGATGCTCAGAGATCTAGATGGATACTGAAACTCACTTGACTGCCTCGTATGTCAAGCTGCAGCAGAGAAGAAGCGATCGCGGTCAGTACGGCAATCCCTGGGCACACTCCACGCTCCACTCACGTTCCGGACCTAGAGACGACACCTGTTCACACAATACCATCAGCACGTTGAAGTACCAAGACTGACGCCGCAACTCACCAATCTTTCCCTGCTTGAAGATATGTCCAGGCATGATACCCATCTTGCACCCCTCGCTGATGATACCGGGGCAGTTACCGCCGATCATGCGGGACTTGCTCTGGCTCTTGAGGGCATTGTACACGCGGATCTGGTCGCGTTGGGGGATACCCTCGGTGATAGTGACAATGAGCGGGATCTCGTTCTCGATAGCCTCGATGATCGCGTCCGCTGCGCCGGCGGGGGGGACGTAGATGACCGATGCGTCAGGTTGCGTCTCGCGCACGGCGTCCTTCACGGAACCGAAGACGGGGAGACCGAGATGTGTTTGGCCGGCTTTCTGCGCGCGTCAATGTGCGGATACGTCAGCTTCGTCGAGCGCAGAGAGCGAGTAGAGAGATAATGAGACATCACGCACCTTGGGGTTGGTACCACCGATCATGCGTGTGCCATAGTCGATAGCTTGTTGCGCGTGGAATGTACCCTAATGCGAGGTCAAAACGACACGATCAACACGCCGACTATATCTGCGCCACAACAGTTACTAACGGTCTTTCCGGTGAAACCCTGGACGAGGACCTTGGTGTCCTTGTCTGCGATAAAAGACGGTATTGTGATCAGCAATCAGTCCGACAGATCTGTCGACCAATGTGAGTAGAGAAGAATAGATGCAACGCACTAATCAAGATGTTCTTGATGGTGTCCTCATATGATGCTCGCGTAGCTGTGGACGCAAAGGTTCGTGCGGAGCCTATGATCATTGCGCATGATCAGTATCATGACGTGACATAGTCCATATATGAGGAACCCGGTGACATACCAGCAGAACGAGCGACGGAGGTCGCGGTGCGGAGAGAGGTGCGCAGCATCTGTGGTCTTTGGAGTCAGCTACAATGCACCTTCGCTTGCAGACTGGCAGCTCACTTTCTGTCGGGTGGTACGAGTTTGACTGATGAGCAGTAAGAATGGTATAGCTGCAGAACAGTGTAGAGCAAAGTTAGTTGCGGTAGTTGCTGCAGTTGCTGTCGCTGCAGTGGTAGTGGTAGTTGGAATTGTTTCCAAAACGGGAGTGCCGCCAATTCCCACTTGTTTCCACTCATTGGCCATGCCACGTGTCGGTTCTGGTCACTGACGGAGTTGCTCGGCCATATCTCCGCTGCGTACCCCTGACCACCCATACATACCTACCATACATACCAGATTTCTACAGACGCGTCGCAGTGGTCTCCAACATTATAATTGCGAAACACCGAGTAGATCATCGAGATTCGAGCACCGTATCAGCCGAGTAGAGGGTGAGCATGCTCGACTGCTCTACCACCGCCTCTCTTCTGATTCGCTGACAAAACCGAATAGTCATTCGAGCTGTGTTGAACGATGTACGGCGACCTGGCTTTACAACTGGTGACAGCCTCGCACCGCTCGACGCTGGCGACTACACCTCAACTTCCATTACCGAAATACGCCTTGCCCCTAATTTTATCGATCTGTCTCGAGACTCGACAACTCGGGACGAGCATAACGACCGCGGCCGAGACGCACGGCCAAGTATCTCTATCGCAAGATCGGGGATTAGTGTGTAATCTCACGGTACAGCACTTGGCCGCACGGCGGAACAAGCGGTGTCTGCTCGCGTACCTGGGCACACGCGTCGGGGGGATTCGAGAACGATGGTGGGACGCAGGAGGCGGCTTAGCCTATTTGCTGAGTACGGAATCGACGAATGGGTCAGGAAGCAGTAATCCGGATTCGGACGCGCCGGACCTGCGCTCAGCGCTGAGTCCGCAAGAACTCGATTTCTTGAGAGGATACAATAACTTGATGCTCGACTACAAGTCCGACTTCCTCGATGTGCTCGACCTCACGGCGGGTATCGAGAAGCCCCCGGGAGAGCTGATGGTGGATGTGCGCGTGGTCAAGGATGCGGGCGAGGTGGTGCTGGAGGGCGGGGAGAGGGTCGAATTTAGGAAGGGCGAGAGATTCAAGATCGCCAGGAGTCAGGTCGAACGGCTCATTGTGCAGGGATACCTCGAGGAGGTGTAGGCTGCAGGCTTTTCTCTCACAGATCATTTTATCGCTGCCGAGGAGCAGCAACTGTATACTTATACTGCATCATAGAGCATGATTGTTGTGCAATTATCAAATATCAATAGCAGATTGGGGTATCATAATGCAGGTCTCCGTCTCCATCTTTCTATCCATCTCAAGTCGCAATCTACCACTATACCTTCAAGGGCTCTGCGCCGCCATCTACCGATCGTGCCCGCTTTCGAGGTTGCACCAATTTGATAAGTGTCTTAACCAGATCCCCTTTCTCGGCTATGAGTGCTTGCTGAGCTTCATCCCGAGTAACGCCAAGTTGAGCGACCTGCCGACCCACACATCACCGGATCAGCATCGCCTCATATACTGAGCTTGTATGGGAGTCTCTAGAGAGACAGATAGAGAGCGGCGGGACATACGATAAAGTCGACATCCTCTGATTTGGCACTTGCGTTCGGTGCGGGACTACCGCTCTTACCGACGTCGAGCGCCTCCATGGCTTTCTGCGCTTTCAGCCCTTCTTCCTTGGTGATCTTGCGCCTCTCGACCTCCAGTACGGCGTTCTCGAGCTTATCTGCGATAGCATTCTTCGTCAGCTGATGACATCTTCCCACAGTTGGAATAAGCTGACGCTTGATGTACGATCCCCCGTCAGCAAACTTTTAAGCTATGTCAGCTTCGTATTTCCGATCAAAGACGGGGTCCAAGCTCACGTCCATGATGACCTCTCCCTGAGGTACGCGTCCTGATGAGCTGGATGCCATTGCGCCTATCATAAGTCTGCGAGTTCTAATGGAGTCAATGACAAGTGTCCATTGTGCATGAAAAAGCAGTTCAGCTTGTCTCCCTCGCTCTCCGTTGTCCAACTCTCGAGTATTCATATTACGTAAGCCAGACCGACCGGCTGTGCCCCGCTGTGTCGCCGGAGTCATCGCTGCTCGTCCATCTGTCTCGCTGGCGTCATTGCATAGCTCATCTCCCCAGCTCGCTCATCCTTCACTCCTACCCCACTGAGCTACTAGTGTCATTTCCTGCTCTCATTCGTCTCAGGCTTCAGGCTCAAGGTTCAGACCAAAAGAAGCGCATTCGTAGCGCAGCGCAATGGCGTTCCAATCGCCCCTCATCGCCATACCCAAGAAGACGACGCAGGATGTGGACTGGTCCGGGCCAATCCGGCAGATCATAGCGCAATCGTACGGCGAGGACCCGAATATCTACTCGGAGGAATGCTCTGTGCTGCAAAGATGTCGACAGGACGCTGTCCGGGGTGCCGGGAGCGATCTGACTGGTATGTCTTCGTCCTTGTCGCTTGTTATGGTTGTTACTCATCTTGGACATTGACCGTTGGTGATAGCTCGGGATTTGCTGTACAAGTATTTCGGCCAGTTGGAGGTGCTCGAGCTGAGATTCGCGGAGATCAAAGTGCCTTTTGCCTGGTGATTACCCTTCCCATAACGAGACGAGCTTGGTAGCTGACCCAGTCGATATCTAGGCATGACTGTTTCACCGAAAAGCTCACGACCCAAACATCCCTCGCTTTCGAGAAGGCTTCGATCATCCACCTCATATCATCCATCCTCTCCTCTCTTGCGCAGTCGCCTTCACGATCCGATCCAGAAGGCCTCAAGCGGGCGTACTTCAATTCGCGCGCCTCCGCAGGCATGTTGACGTACATCAACGAGAACTTCCTGCATGCCCCCTCGACGGATCTGGGTCGAGAGGTCGTGCATCTCATGATTGGCATCATGATGGCGCAGGCTACGGAGATCTTCACGGAGAAGCTTGTGGAGGAGAAGAAGGCGCCTGCGCTGGTCAGCCGCTCGGCGAATACGTGTGCGGCCATGTACAATGCTGCGGTCGAGGAGATGAAGGAGTTCCAGGGTAAAGGCGTCTTCGACCGCAATTGGCTCTACGTCCTGCAAATCAAGGCCAAGCTCTTCGCCTCGCTAGCGCAGTACTACCGCTCGGTGGCCGATACCGCAGCAAGCAAGCACGGTCCAGCGTTAGTCAGGATGAAGTTGGCAGACACGGCAGCTCAAGATGCGCAACGGCAAGCGAGCTCTTTCGCTTATACCTTCGTGGCGAGCACTACACCGAGTCTACCTCATGATGCAGCGACAAGCTTGCAAGAGATCACCAAAGCGCACGCCACTCTCTGTTCCGAAGCGAAAGCACAAGCAACAAGAGACAACGACTTGATCTACCACGAAGTCCTACCCTCCGAAGCAGCTCTTCCGGCAATCGACAAGCTACCCGCAGCGGCGCCAATCACTATTCAGGAAGTGTACGGTAATCCCGACGTCTCCAAGCTCATCGGGCCAGACATCTTCATCCGTCTCGTTCCTCTTGCCGTACATGAGTCGGCCTCGGTCTACTCTGAGGAAAAGGCGAAACTCGTACGAGCCGAAGTCGAGCGAGTGGAACTTTGCGAGGGAGAGATTCGCGCTGGTTTAGAACATCTTGGTCTACCAGGCCAAGTTACAAACTGGCGAAAACTGGTTGATGACGATGAAGAGGCGGATGGAGATGTCGAAGTCAGCGGGCAAATACGACGTCTAGCGGAGGAGGCGTCACGAGGGGAACCGGTCGATGCGCAGCTGAGACGCTTGGAGAGTGATAGAGAACGGTGCGAACGAGAGTTGAGGGAGTTGAGTGGGCTTTTGGACAACGAGAGTCGGGAGTGTGAGAGAATGAGGGTGAGCTTTACGGTACTGCCCCGAGAATCAAGCTGATGATTGGACAGGCCAAGTACGCTCCTCAGTTCACTCAATCGCCTTCAGGTCCTCATACATCCAATTTCCGATCGACAATAACATCCAATCTCGGCGCCCTGTCATCGGCAGCTTCATCAGACTCGAACCTCATATCACTGTGGAAATCAATACAACCCCAAGTCAACCTGCTTGCTTCAGGATCAAGCAACGTCCAGCAAGTCGCTCGAGAAGTAGCAAAGGGGAGACAGCCAGTTGCCCCGAGCCTGCCCAGTGTAAGCTTGCTTGATTTAGACGAGGACGTAGGCTCGAAATCTGGTTTGGACGAGAAGGAGAAAGAGGATCTGCGCAAGGGTATTGCCGATGCTGTGGAGAGGTTGGATCGGCTCAGCAAGATCCGACGAGAGCGCGATGAGGTACTCAAGGATCTCAAAGAAAAGGTACGCTCTCTCCGGCGTCAAAGATGTGTTATGGCTTACACCTACGACAGGTTCAGAACGACGACGTTTCGTCGCTTCTTCTACTCAACAGGCGCTCACAAAACGTCGAACCGCAATTGTTCGCATCCGAGCTCGAGAAGTTCCGACCATATCAAGGGCGGCTCGCAGCAGCAGTACAAGCGTCAAAGAGCCTCGTGCAAGAACTGGAGATGCTCGTGCGTCAACTCGAGAAGGGTAAAGGAGTAAAAGAACGTCAGCGAGGCCAGAAGGACCGTACGCGCCGCCTCCGCGATTGGGAGAGAAAACTGGAAGATGCCGGACAGAGTCTGAGCGAGATCCACGCGGGATTGGGCAAGGGGTTCAGCTATTATGATAGTCTCGGCGGAGTGGTCGATGACTTGAAGCGGGAAGTCAAGCTGTTCGTGTCGTCGCGCGAAGCAGAGCGCAACAAGCTCGTTTCGGAGATCGAGACCAGACAGCGATTGGGCTCCCCCGCTCCGCCGTCCTCCACTTCGGGTTCGCGCGGATTAGAAGAGCGTTTAGCCGCACTATCAGTCGGCTCCTCATCGTACTCGCCAT
>JALPBZ010000118.1:0-64860 GCA_026538355.1 Cryptococcus sp. GC_Crypt_5
ATAGCCCTTGCGCCGTCGTTGTGCCCAATGTATCTTAAATCTCGAGCGCGGAGATCGAAACTTCAGCCTGGTCTATCCTTGACAAAACTAAGATACAAGTATCCACGAACCACCGCTCTCACCGTGCCTCACCAACAATTTACCATGCTGTCATCATTCTTAGTACCATGCAAAGTCGGCTAGGAGGCAACGCTTTGATGGGGAGCTTAGCCGGAACAATCTCTCAGATTAGCCTATGACTCGAACGTTCATACGAGGAAGGACGACAACAAGTATCTCATCACTCTACGGTACTGCTGCTTTGATCTTCTATAAATCACCACGCGATCTTCGCAATCGGCCCCTTTGGCCAGATCCTCACCACAAGCTTCCGCAACTCATCCATCAACATGATACCGAGACCCAGAGGGATAGGGAGCAGCCAGAACTCGATAGGGACGCTGGCAGTCTCGAAAAGGTTCTGAATACCCTGCACCTCGGTGACGAAGATTGCAATGCCAAGCGAAACGATTGGTCCAATGATGAGCATAAGGTTTCGCTGAGGCCCATTTTGAAAGATGGACTGTCGTTTGTTTCGCACCGAATTGAGATTAAAGAATTGGAGTATGACAAGTGTGACAAAGTAGACGCACTGACCAGTGCTGAGGAATTGCGTGAGCTCGGCTTGCGTATGACCGTAGTAGCCGGCTGAATACTGTTCAAATGCGAAGAACATCTTCGAGATTGGGATACCGGCTCGAGAATAGATATAATAGAAGAACATCGAATGCGCGCAGATGGTCTCCATAGTACCGATGAACAGATAACTCTGTCCGTAGATTTGGGCGTTGATGAGATGTGATTTCTTCGGGTCTCGAGGGGGCAGAGTGAGGAGGTCGAACTCTTCTCTCTCGAAGATCAGAGTAACGCAGCAGAATAGGTCGGTGAAGCAGCAAATGATGATCATCAAGAAACTGCTGAGAGGAAGCGGGCAGCCGAAGAAGACGTTGAGGACGACCGGCCAATCCTCGGAGTACGATCCAGCAGGCAGCAGGTACGAGATGACTTTTTGAAGATTTTGGAAGACGAGCCGACCGAGCCGTATAGCTTCGACGATGCTACCAAAGTCACCCATTAAGACGAGATCTGCCGCCTCCATGGCCACTTCTGATCCCGAGACCATTGCGATACCAACGTTGGCGGCTTTCAGGGCCGGTGCGTCGTTGACACCATCACCTGTGACGGCGACGACGCAATCGCGATCCCGCAGCTCAGTGACGATCTTCAGCTTCTGCTCCGGGGTTGTGCGCGCGAAGACGACTTCTTCGTACTTGCAAATTACGTCCCACTGCTCTTGAGTTGCCGCAGGTATCTCTTTTCCCTCGACAAGCAAACTGCCGTCTATGTAGGCAAGCCTGTCGCCGATGATGGCTTGTGCTTCTGCGAAGCGACCCTTGCTGTCGAAATCAGAAATGCGGTCTGGATCGGCACGGCGCGACAATATCCCAATTTCCTGTGCGATGGCGCAGGCGGTGAGGCTGAAGTCGCCAGTGACCATGAAAAAACGAGATCCGCATCGACGGACTTCCCCGACGGTGTGAGAAATATCCGCTCGAGGGGGATCACGAATGCCGACCAAGCCAATGACTGTGAGCTCCTTGGCTCCTTCTACCAGCATTTCTTGCTCGAAGCCCGCTGAAAGTGGTCCATGTGTCGAGGTATAGCTTCTTTGAGCAAGCAAGATGACCCGCTCGCCGCGTCGTGACCACTCTTCCTGTTGATTGATCAATGACTGTCTGGCGATATCATCAAATGGCTGAATGCCGCTGGCGGCTAAATACGTCTCGCAACTGCTCATGAGGATGTCCGGAGCACCCTTGACGAGTATTGCTGACGTGCCGGTCTCAGTCGATCGAGTATAGGTGAGGGCGAACTTGTTCTTGGAGTTGAAGGGTAGATCGAAGACACTGACGTAGCTCTTGGATACTTTCTCCAAGCCGCCTGGAAGAGCGGCTGCGAAACGCAAGAGGGCCCCATCCGTCGCATTGCCTATAATCTTCGGCTCTCCCTCTCCGTCGGCCACTGGATCGAATACGGCATCATTGCACATCACCATGCCCTTTCTCAGCTCTCGGAATGATTCGGAGTCGAGTGTATCCTTCTGGTCCAAGCTGAATGACAGATCCGGGGTTGCCAGCGACACGACCGTCATCTTGTTCTCGGTCAAAGTCCCTGTCTTGTCGGAGCAAATAACGTTGACGCATCCTAGGGTTTCGACGGTGGAAAGTGATTTGGGGAGTACCCTCGCATCTTTCATCCTGCGCGCGATGAGCGAGAGTGTGAGGGCGACAGCGATTGGCATTCCCTCGGGAATGAACGCAACGACGAGAGACATGAGGTTGGTGAGGATGCCGACGGTGTTGATGAAGTCGAAATGATCCACTCTGAGCCAAGCAGCCCAGGTGATGAGCATGATAGTGACGAGCGTGACAGTCAAGGCGATGATAATCTTGACGAAGCGACTGATCTCTTTCTGGAGGTTTGTTCTCTCCTCGATGGCGGTGCTTGTAAGAAGGTTGATCCGGCCCATCACGGTACGAGGTCCCGTAAGAACGACGACGCAGGTTGCGGAACCGTTGCATACGTGAGTACCAAGCAGCGCGATGTTAAGAGCTTCGAGAAAATTCGTCTCATTTCCATCGATTGTTCCCGTAACCTCTTCTGACTCACCTGTTTAATGCAATTATGTCAACTGAGATTTTCTGCTGGGCCTTTCGAGTGTGTACTCACCCGTCAGAATGGCTTTATCAAATCGAAGATCATTCGACGCCTTGATGATCCTCATATCCGCTGGAACCTTCTGGCCATTGCTTAATCGCACAATATCGCCGACGACCAATTCACTAGCGGGTATGCTCCTGGGCTGTCCGTCTCGAATGACCACCGCATTTTCCGGTAAGAGGTGTAATATGGAATTCATCACTCGCTGAGCTGACCAATCTTGTAGTCCGCTGAAAATCGCTTGCAGGAAGATGACGATGAGGACCACGATGGCCAAAGCGAGATTGTAAGCCTCGGGGGGATCACCTAGAGGTCGCCACGAGATGAAGAAGATGATGACGCCGATCCACAGAATAGAGCAGAAATCGCCAAAAACGTAACGGAGGAGCTTTTTCCAGTGTTGGTTCTTCCTCTGATTGAGCTGGTTTGGTCCATTCCGCTCGAGGCGTTTGGCGGCCGCTGACGAATCGAGACCGATATCAGGCGCGACGTTGAAGCGCTGGCAGACCTCGTGCGGTGTGATGGAATGAAAGTCGAGCTTGCCGAAGAAGTCGGCATCGTCGACCGGCGCGCTGACTAATGGCTGCTTTCGACCGAAAAACGATCGCTTGCCGGTCTGTGGGCGGGTCTTCCTGTCGTGCTCGAATCGCTGCGAGTCGTACACCTGGATAGAGAGGGTTCGATACTCCATGGGGATGCGCGCTGTAGTTTGGGTGCGCGTCAAGGGCAGCTGGATGCCCACTACTCGTCCCGGGATAGTCTGAATCCGTTCAAGGGCGTCTCCCCCCAGACTTGCTCTTCGACTGATATGCTTTCCGAGTTGGACCTTCTCGTCACCATCCTCAGACTCTGCGATTGACATGGGTGGATACGATGTCATTGTGATGCGGTCTGGTAGAATAGGGAGGTTGGGAAGATGAGCTGCGATGATAGTATCAGTGATCCCAGCGACTCCGCGCTATAAGTATATTGTTCCACGGAGGCAGCGAAAGGAGTCAGCCAGCCTCAGCCACACAGCATCAGGAATAATTAGCGCATCAAACAGTATGAGGTGATTTTGAGCCTATCCACAACATGGGTTAGTGAGTCGTAAAAGCCGCAGACTGACACGCTGAGACCAGGTATGGCTCCACGTGTTGAGTCGATACATGCGTGCCCAGTACAAAAGAGGCATTGTGCATCGGCGCCGATGTTCGTCAGCCGTTCGACGTTTGATGGTCGGTATCAGTACATTATGAGGCGTTTCGAATTCGCTCGTGAGGGAATTTTCCAAAAGAGATTGTAGAAGAAGAAGGCTGATTGTTCGACTGGTGTAAATCACGCAGCTTTGATTGGATTGCGGGATTATACTTTCTATTCTTGGGTTGAAGGATGTCACTCCGAGACGCGTCGCATTTACAGTGATCCCGTTCTTCCACTCACGCTATTTACCTAGAGCGATTTACTCTGTCGCAGCGTCTTAGTATATCGCTCAAGCCTCAGACGCTCAGGCATATGCTGTTCCACTGTTCCCGCAAACAGGCTGATGCCCGTCCCATTGTTCGATGCGACTCCGATGCTGCGGCTACTCAGCGCGAATTTGACGGATTGGCAATGACAAAGTTCGATGCAGGCTTTCAGTCTTGCCCTTGTCAACTGAAGCATCGTGTCGAGATAATCGAGGGTACAGTGAGGTCCGCTAAGCTGCAGATGGGCATAATGACAAAAAAGCGATGATTGTCAGGCTAGATGGGTGGTGATGAATTGCGAATTCTCTAATACTAGAGAGAATATAACGGTAAGTGTTCAATCACGACACCACCGGATGGGTATCTATCTAGGTATCTTAACACATGCAAAAGCACTGCAAGGTTTATCCTATACTGAACACTAAGAGTTCGCCAGCCCCAATCACTCACATCACCCCTCTTCGACTCCCTGCTACACTCGTTGATACTTCTTTCCGACATCCTCAGCCGACAATGGCTACACCCGGCAGACTTCGTGATATCTGCGGGCGGCTATGCCTTAGTGAGCATCCGAGCTCGCACATGCTCCGGCCAGTGGGCATATTGTCACATTATAATTCGTCATGCGCACAGCGCTTTTGGCTAAGGTACTGTCTAACGTCTGCAGGGAGGTACTCATCGTTGATACCTCCCCACTGGCTTGGCAGATCTTTGCGCTGTGCGTACGTTGCAGCGGATGCCGGCTGACGCGCCAGGCTCCGGCTGACTCTCTCTGCGTCATCCAGTACTCTGAGCAGATTACTGCCCATCACATCGACCAGCTCATCATCTGTCCAGCCGCGCAGGATGAGCTCGGCGACCTAGCGTTTCTCGAGATTAGCACGACGCCCTCCTCATCGGGCACATCTACGCACCAGGTTAGGATACTGTGCCGCATTTTCTAAGCCTTCAACGGCGCTGTTCATCCCGTCGAAATCGGACGATATGCCCACATGTTTCTTCCCGCATACTTTGGCAATGTAATCGATATGATCGGCGACGCGTGCCACCGTCGCGTTGAAAGGGTCAATGAAAGGCGGATAGAAGACGGACATTCTTTGTTTTGGATAGTCAGCGCCAGCGTCACATGGTAAGAAGATCGGAGCTCACATTATACCTTGGTTTTGATCAGGGCCATCTCCGATCAATGCCAACACTGCGTCGGGAACGTTGCGCGGATGACTGTATACAGCGTCGGCCCCTGAATGCGAGAACAAGACAGGCGCGCGGGAAAGTGAGATAGCATCTTTCATCGTCTGTGGGGACGTGTGCGATAAGTCCACCAGAACTGTGCCGTTTGGTTAGTCACTTGGTCAAATAGGTCCTTGTTGATGAAGGGAGATCACGGACTACCAAGGCGATTCATTTCGAGCACTGCTTCTTTACCAAATTCAGTCAGTCCATTTTTGGGGTGTATCGGGGAGATCGGCGCTCCACTGCCAGCGGACGATGCGAATGCTATCTCGGACATTAGTGTCTCAGTAATGAGGCATTCAGACCGCTTCGACTCCCATTGGCAACTCACAATTGTGACACGTATGGGTGAGTGTGACGTATCGCACACCAAGCTGCGCGTACAAGCGCAGACTAGCGAGACTGTTGCCCAGCTGATGACCGCTGTTGACACCGATCATATAGCGTGAGCTTCAGTGAAGGTCTTTGTGTAGATCACGCATATACTTACCCTTCGACGCCGATCAGCGTCGAGATCTTCCTCTTCGAGAAAGCATGTCGCACATCCTCTGAGCTCGTTGTCAAAGCCAGATCCTGAAATCATGTCGTCAACTGACGCGGAGGTTTGCTTCTGCTGACCTACATTGGGTGCAGCTGCTACCAGTTGCTGGATTATATCTATCGCCTCAAGCGTATCTCGTACTGCCTGGACAAGCCACAGTCAGCTGTCTAAGCTACACGCTCACTGAACATTGCAAAGCATTACGACTCACATCATTGGGGCTGAGAAAATCGTCGAAGGTTAACTTTACCTCAGGACAGGGCGTCCAAGCGATCATAAACAGTCCGCCTAGACGACCTTGACGCATCCGAGCCAAATCTATATGCCCAGGCATGCTCCTCGTCTCGCTGTGTTCGGCGATGACGTCTAACGGTCTCTTCCCTATCACATACGGGATTACTGGATCATTCAAGCTTATCGCTGCGGGTCATATGCTACTCACCGAGTGTCCGAACTATGAATGGCAAGTCGACGTGTCCATCGATGAACGGATGACGCTCCATCAGCCATAGTGCACGGTCACGTGCAGCCGCGGTTTCGCTTGGAGAGCCGGCCGCGAGAAGCAAAAGCCCCATGGCAAGCAAGACCAAGGTCTTGCAAAGCAGCCTCATATCGATCTGCTCTATGTGACGGTTGATGTCTACGGAGAGAATTGGTTGACGCTTATCGTTCTCGCGAATGTGGTGGGATCGTTCGAAATATTAACTGTTAACTTGTCAGTACCGCTAGGATTGACGAGGCCGCTTACCTTCGCCAAGGCTATGAGCGATAGTTTCCTGATGAGGAAAAGTGGGTTCAGCTGGTTCAGAGACCCTTAGAGCAGTGGGTTCTCGAGCTGGTTCTTATCTCTTCGTCGACAATTTGATTTGCTCTTTACTAGATTTACTGCATTAACGCGCGGATATAAAGCTGTGAAGCAGCAAGCGATGTGACGATCTCGACATCCCCATCAACGCCAGGCTTCCTCATCACCACCCAGCCAGCGAGCGAGGACTCTGTATAAAGAAGTCTGAGGTATCAGCATTGTGATGACTTATCCATCTACCGAGCTCGACTCCGCCAAAGATGGCTCGACTAAATTGTTTGCGTCGACCGTGGTTGTTGACTCACAGCAAGCTTATGCTACGCCGAGCCTGAAGCGGAACATCACCGCGTTGTCAATCATCGGCCTGAGCATGTCCATCTGCAACGGCTGGGCGGCTATGAGCAGTACTATAGTGAGTCCGGCACGCGACACATCCTCATCAGGCTGAGCAGTCATTCTGGCTTGACTTAGGTTATCGGCCTTTCACAAGGTGGAACACCTGTCGTACTGTACGGTCTCATCTTCACTTCGATCATAAACGTCTTCCTTGCCTTGTCCATGGGAGAGATGGCGTCAGCCTTCCCGTCGGCTGGTGGCCAGGTAAGCGATCGACCCTGTGAAGTGCCCGCGTTTTCGTAAATTGACGCGTTGATTTCGCGTAGTATGTCTGGTCGTCTGTCCTTGCCGGACCTAAGACTCGGAGATCTGTATCATTTGCTGTAGGGTGGACTACAATTTTCTCCTGGCTCACCATCGTGCGTAATCCCCATTGCCCCGAGGTCACATGACTGACCTTTAGATCAGGTCGCTTCGGTGGTGATCATCTCAGCAGAAGTCATATTTGCCCTTGTTCAAACCTACAACCCCGACTTTGTCATTCAGCGATGGATGGTTTTCTTGGTGTTTGAGGCAATCAACATCATCTCGCTCTTTTTCAATCTGTTCGCCTTGTCCGACCTGCCGAGGATGGGCACCTTCTTCTTGCTCTTTTCGACCACTATCTTCCTCTCTATCCTGATCGTGTGTCTTGCAAAGGCGCCAACATTCCAGAGCAACCAGTGCGTATCTTGTATGAAGCATTGATCGACGCTGATGCTGTCTTCAGCTTTGTATGGGGCACTTACACAAACGGCATCGACTGGAGCAGCGCTTTTGTCGTGGTTACCACCGGCCTTGTAAACCCTGGTAAGGCATCCCCTCCTCAAGTCGCTACTGGTAGACTACAGAAGATAATATTTCTATACAGCCTACGTCTTTGCCGGTCTGGATGGCGCAGTACACATCGCCGAGGACTGTTTGAATCCCGCTAGGACCGTCCCCTATGCTCTTCTGTCTACTGTCGGTATGGGGTGAGTTTGCAGAATTGTCATTTTCAATCGCTAACCAGCTGCAGTTTCTTCACCGGCTTTGTCTTTTCGGTGGCTCTCCTGTACTGTGTTCAGGATTTGGCCGCAGCGACGGATAGCGAGTGGGTACAGAGCCATTTTTATGAAGACGGTAGGCTGATTGAACTAGACTTCCTTTCCTTACCATCATCATTCAAGCGACCGGGAGCAAAACAGCCGGGGCGGTCTTCATGACGGCTTTCTTAGTCGTGCTCATGGTATCTACCAACTCGGTACATCAAGCTACCTCCCGACTCATGTAGGTTCTGCGTCTCGGTGATTTCGACGACAACATTGCTGACATAGGGATGTAGTTGGTCATTTGCTCGTGACCGGGGCCTTCCTTGGTCGTCTCAGGTTGGCAAGGTCCATCCTCGTTTGCACGTCCCAGTCATCCCCCTGATCATTTCGTTTGTTGGCGTCACGATACTCGGTCTCCTGTATGTGGCTTCGACAACAGTATACGGGTCGATCATCGCTTGTTGCATCATCCTTGGTAATATCAGCTTTTCCATTCCCGCCGTCCAGCTCATGTCTCGAAAGAGAAAGATGAACCCAAACCGATGGCTGAAGCTGGGCCCTATTGGATGGGCGGCCAACATCATCACGGTGGTATGGACCGTCTTCACGACGATCATGTGGCTTTTCCCGCTCACTCCACACCCTGACGCGGCCGGCATGAGTGAGCGCGAACATTTTTGTGGACATGACAAATTCAGGACTGACGATGGTTGCAGATTACAGCTTCGTAGTCCTTATCGCTATGGCCCTCATTGCGATCCTCGATTGGGTATTCCATGGCAGGAAGCACTTTGTTGGACCTGTTTTCGAAGATGCGGCGGAGTCTTCTTTCACACGCGCGTAAGGTGGTAGATTTGATGGCGAAGTGATTGGCGTACAAAGACAAGTGATGGTGATTACAGTAGACTGTACAGACAATCCACGCGCAATGTATAAACAAAGTCTCTGATATTTTCGACGCTTTTCATGATATACAAGTCTCGCAAAAAGGACCTATACTCAAAAACCACCCCTTATAGATTTTATTGCACCACTAAGCGATCGATGACTTGAACAATCTCCCCACCTGATGGAAGATTAGTCTTACGATCGCTTCTCGAGGGCGCATTGCGCTAAAGCATTGCACTCACATATGCTCTCAGAGCGCTCTGCTAGCACCTGGACCAGCCATGTACCCACATGTAGGACAGAATAATGTTTAGTCGGCTCTGTTGTGGTCCGGTGAATCAACTCATATAGCGCTTGGCAGTCGCGCAGAGCCAAACCCTGATTTCGAGAGGCAGTCAGCGGGACGGACGCATTCAGGACCGCATCGCAGCGTACGGTAATATCACTGTCTGGTGGGCGGTGATGCTTGCGCTGATTCACGAGTACGTTTTTGTGACGTAAGACGAGGTATGTCCACAGCACGAGCTACAGCGGGATGCGCCAAAATCATCCAGTAAGTGTATGGACCTATATATTAAAGAGTAAATCACTAACGAAAGCGAGGTACATGGTCCAGCACGTCTTGACGGAGGTGAGCTTGGTCGCGGTCGTCTTTCGTCAAGATCTCAGTACACTGTGTGATTTACGATCATGAAACGACTTACTATGTTACTCTCCAGAAATCTGAGCGCCACGATAGTCATCGAGTCGCTTTGCGGTGACGCAACCCAACGACGCAATCGTTTGCCCGCGTCAATATAATCGGATGGCCGGACCGGCTGCAATGTGCTAGCCTTCGTCACTCCGGCGAACACTTGCAACGAGATCCTAAAACAGTATCGGCTTCACAACGGAAGAAGTGGTAAAACCGGAGACGAAACGACTTACACGTCTACAGCAAGTTCGAGCTTCCCCATGATCGCTGCAGTCCGCACATCGGACAGCATCGCTCTAGTATGAAGAGATCCGTCTTCAGTCCATCCTTCCTCCATTACGATGTTTAGCGTGTCATACGCCTGCAGGAGGACTGGCAGCGTTTAGCATATGCCCGCACGTGGCCTTCTCACAATTATTCAAACCAGATGGCACGGCTCTTGACATCTCAGGCGCTGCATTGCAAGAGTCAGATCTCGGCTGACCTTGATGTCGCATAACGGTTTATGCGCTCACCGATCAGATCCCTTCGGCTAACATCCCACCATAAGGCCATGAGTCCGTAAATAAGGATCAACCGACTGAAGTGTGAATCGGGGGTCAACACCCTCTCCGCCGGCATGCAACCTCGGGCGATAAGCGCTTTTAAAGCTGCAGCCAGCGTCTGGCCTTGGCGCGTCTGCTTCGACCAAGTAGCTGAACAGTCTGCGGTCCATAATGTTTCGGTACACGGTAGTTCCACCGGCAGCTTGAATGGCGAGCATGCGCGACTTGGCAGCTGTTGATAGTATGCGGCATATGATATCTGTGACAACGATCAGAGCCTGAGGCAGCGGGAGTACGCCTACATCTTCAACAAGGATCGCCCAAGCCACACTAAAGTGCGCTTAGCGAGGCAGACCAACGCTCTTCTCAGTTCTTTACGTACCGTCGGAGGGACTCCTCCTCCACCCAATCTAGCCACTGCTCATCCAGAGTGTGAAGTCCAACAGAGCCCGTATTTCGAGATTGTTCGTACAGGTTAAAACGGCGTGCAAGCTGGGTATCAGCTTCGGGGAGTCTGAGGTAACAAGCTCACCGTAAGTGCGTAGCTGAGCAAGGCCTGGCCCTGATCGCGTCCGTCTTCGTCCGCAGTGCCACTGGCGATACAGAGCAGAAGCAGTATTTGAAGGGTCGTAAGTCTATCTTTGTTTGTGGTCGTGTTGCGCTGCTTATCAGCACAGACGCTTCAGCATGAGATCCTCACCAGCACAATCTGTCCTCTCAGTTTTTGCAGCATAGAATCTGCAGTCTGTCTGTCTGACGCAGACGTCGAGACGAGTGCGCCAATAGCTACCATGGTTGCCAGAAGAGCGTCGTCGATCATCGATGGCGCAAAAGAGGGCCGATGAATCACAGGATAGTGAGGTTCAACGATCTCCCAATATCGCTCAAGGTGTGCCGGAATATCTTGTTCTTCCAGCGGGAGCGATAGCTATAACAGATCAGATCTTGAAAAAAACACCTGCAACATGGATATCTCGGCTCACAGGCTGGAAAGGTCGAAGCCGCCCGACCCATTCTCGGCATTCCTCACGAACAGCCACCGGCTGCAGGACACTGGTATCGAATGGCAAAGACGAGCCGTTTTCCTGATGCGCGGGGACGGACGCGCTCAGGGGCACTGGACTGGGCACTCTGAACAACGAGTCTAGCCAGTCCTGTAGATTCTCGTCGATGCCCAAAAAGCCCGTCGCCATCGTATCCAGATTTGTGTCAACGTCGGAATGATAGGCGTTGGGCCATAAGTCCAGTTCGAAACCCGGGACCTCCCTGGGCGGAGCGGACATAGGTGGAAAACTTGCTAAGGAACCCCTTCCCTCAGACGCTCCGACATTAGCGGCCCCCGAGAGTGAAAGGGTGTCATGGACATGGAAATCGCTAAAAGCACTTTCACCAGCTGGATCATGAAGAAACAGATCGGAGGTGAGATCACCGCTAGCTGGATCGCTAGTTGCTACAGGCTGGACTCTGGGTTTTGAAGATTGAGGTTGTGTATGTAGCCCCTCGTGTCTTCGCCAAAGCTCGCGCCGGGTAAAGCTGAGGTTGTTGTTCTGCGATCAGCATCGGGGACGGCCGCGTAGGATATACGAGTCTTACCTACGATTGCAGTAGCTGCAGCGGAAAGGCATGGAGATCCTGTGTGTCCGCTCATGCCGCCTCAGGTGACCTACACTCGTCAAGAGCTGCCTGCCAACCGCAAGTGCAGGAGAATCGGACTCACTAGACGTTGAGAAACTCTTGTCACATTCTACATGACCACACACCCACCGTGTAGTAGTTGTATCGCGTGACTGCGACTGCAAAGAGCCTTCTAATTCAGCCATGTCAGCGGATGACTTGACGAGAGACGATGGCGAGAATCGTGCGATTGTTTATGGAAAGTGGGTTTTGACTGATAGCGAAACAGGAAACCAAACGAGAATAGACGAACCCTGAAAAGAGTTGATAGCGCCAGGAATTGAACCCACTATTCATGAGAACATAGCCGTTGGTGGCATTGATGGGATAAAATGGTTCTTCGTGCTCTAAGCAGAACTCCAACCAACGCTATATAATAAGCCCAGTTGCGTAGGTCGCATAATTTCCGGTATCGATCAATACTATGAGTATAGTACAGGGAGTTTGCGCACCTCACGTCGTTGTGCTCGGGGCCGGGGGTGAGTACAAGCGTGCTATCTAAAGTGGACCGGACCGCTGATTGATCACTTGTCACGGCTAGTGCTTGGTCTGACGACGGCCCTTCTGCTGGCTCGGTCCGGCTATAGTGTGGAGGTGGTCGCTCGCGATCTGCCGACCGACGACCTAAGTCAAGATTGGTCTTCCCCCTGGGCGGTACGTTTCTCTCTCTAATTCGTAATGGTGTGCTTGCTAGAGGCTGAAAAGCGCTGCGCTACCCGACAGGGAGGCAATTGGTGCCCTTTCAGCTCTGACACTCGTCTGGCTAGATGGGAGACAGAAGGCCTGTAAGCCGACATGTGCCTTTGCGGCTTCGAGATCCCTAATTGACTCAAGTGACCAAAGTGCACGCTTGCGAGAGCTCATTCCAACGGGTTTGGCAATGAAGCTACCCATCAAACGTTTCGCCGCTACCGAAGCAGGGTTGCATAACCATTGGTACCGAAATATCGTAGAAAACGTTAGTCCAATTTGCAGCTTGTCAAGTGACCGCTACGGTTCAGAGAGCTTGTCACCAGACCAAGTGCTGATCAGAGACCGTGGGTTGCGCCATCCGCAGTATCGATTGCTGCCCAACGAAGAATGTCCAGCAGGCTCAGTCGGCGTCTCTTTCGATTCCGTGTCCATCAACGCTCCGGTGTACCTCCGATGGTTATATGGACACTGTCAGGCTCTCGGTGTTTCGTTCAAGCGAGATCAAGTGAGCTCGCTCGCCGCCTTGGCTCTCTCAGCTCCAGATGCGGGCATTATAGTCAATGCGAGCGGAATAGGTACGTGGCGGCAAGAAACAGTAATCACCAGGAACCTTGATGAGAAGCACTCACTGATCTGTTCTGCTACCACACGGCTCTTCTTACGCCTGGGGAATTACACAGGTGCACTGACGCTCGAGGACGTTCGTGACGAACTCGTTGAGCCTATTCGGGGTCAAGTAGTGTTGGTACGCGCACCGGCAGTCCAAAGATGCGTTATGGATGCGTCGCAGTCAGCCAGTCAACCAACAAGATCAACTTACGTGATTCCACGTCCTAATTCAGGCGGGCAGGTCATCTGTGGTGGTTGCTACGAGGTAAGCTTCTTCGCCGAGACCCGGACTGGATCACAGGGCTGACTGCGAGTTGCAGATTGGCTCCTGGAATCGCGAAGCAGATCCTAACATGACGCGAAAGATACTTGAAGAATGCCTCGTGCACATCCCTGAACTCGCCACGATCAGCGGACGGCACGGAATAGAAGGCATAGAAGTCATACGCGAATGTGTAGGGCTCCGTCCCTCCCGGCGCCAGGGCTCGCGTCTCGAGCGAGAATCCATTATTCTGGAGGGGAGAACGGTCGATATAGTCCATGCGTATGGCATAGGACCAGCCGGATATCAGGCCTCCTGGGGTATGGCCAAGGAGGCTTGTCAACTGATCGCGAACTGTGTTGCGGAGAAAAACACTCCTACGGGTACCGCTCGGTTGTAGTGTTTGGCAGCCGCATTTGCGATGAGATGCAAGAAAGACATACGAGATGAGCGGGACTTGCCCCGCCGAAATCTCGTTCCAGTAAAGTGGTGGGGGCAGGGCGTCTCCCTGCTCGATCATCATCTACCGGCAAAAAGTATTCAAGCAATTTAGATGCGCAGCCTGCACCTTGCCTCTTCATGCTTTGCGGTCATAGCTCAGCAACCTAAATAGTGTCCTCCACGACGGGGAGACTATCCCACGGGTGCAAGCTTCTAGTGTAGACACTGTTCTTTGCCTTACTTGCCAATACGGTCGACCGCTCTTGCCATTCGCGCTTCAATTAGTCAAGACAGCATACACCTATTGACATACTGGGCAAGCCTGTATAAGCGACCCGTTCCGATCTGTGCGTCATTATCACTTGCATCTTAGCTATATAGCCGCAATAATGGGGAACTCCTGAAGCGTCTGCCTGCCCGCATGAATTCCCGTTGGTTTATCTGTCGCGCTCATACTACCAGTGTTGTACTCGCGTAGACACCATTTAATACTTCCTCTCAACGTCCTCAGTCGCGTATTGTTCCTGATGATGTTGAAGTACAGATGGCTGCTGCAGACCAGCTTGTCGCTCCCGTGACGCAAAGTCGGACATGGGCAGGTTGAGGTGCCTGAAGTAAGTCGGGAAGATCAAGGCGCAGATGAAACTGGCAACAGCCAACGCGACCCATGGCCAGACGAGCCAAGGGTCTTGGACGACATCGGCGAGGGCAAGCGAGATGGCAGAGGCGACGGCGCTGTTGACCAAAGCCATGGCATAGACCAAACCCTTCATTCGTGCAGGAGCGCGGGTGTAGGCCAGCTCGTACGAAGTGACATTGACAAACAGCTCTCCAATTGCTGGGAAGAAATAGATTGGGAGCTGCCAAGCCAAGGAGACGGGAGACACATCGGCGCAGGTAGTCGCCTGATTGCCGCAAGGGGAGGTTGCGTAGATCCTCGATTGTACCACTGCCGCCATGATACAGCCGATACAGCCAAGCATGAAACCAATGCTCATTCTCGTCATGGGCTTCAAGGGATGGCCGATGCGAGCCATGAATGGGTAAAGTCCGTACGTGAGAATAGGGGTGAAGACGATAATAGCAAGAGGGTTGAAGTTCCCCAGTAGGTCGTTGGGGATACCGGCTAGAGTCATCGCGACCGACATGTCGTTCATCGAGTTTCCGATACCGCCATTTCCGGTGTCGGCGAGGGTGAAAATGGGGATGAGGGCGAACACCTGACAGGCGATAACCGTCTGCTTGAGCTCGTCAACAAATTGGTCGTCCCATTTGACTACATCAAGATCGATATGTCCTTGCTCGGCCTGAATGTACGACGGTTTCGCCCGGTTCCAGAAGTCGTCTCCTCCTCGCCACATTCTGTGCCAGCCACCATTGGCCAGAAGCACTTTGAAGACCCGAGTCGCTTCGACAAGGACCGAACCCTGAGGTGGGGCAATGTACAACCGCTTGTAACAGATGACCAGGACGATGGGCATGAGCATGTAGAGGATTCCAGGTAGAAGGTAAGCGAGCCAGAAGCCAACAAAACGTTCGGCATATTCGGTTGCAACGGCGAAGAAGCCTCCGACGTTGATGCAGCCGTAGAAGATGAGCAACCAGCGCTCAACGGTGACACTGGGGTCGATAATGACCCTCTCGCCCTTCTTAGTGACAGAGATTGTCGGTACCTTCACGGGGCTTTGATCACAAAGCAAGGGTCCTAGGGAGGGCTTGATGAAACCAGCCGCGAATGCCAGGATCAAAATTGAGATGATGAAAGTACCAAGCGATGCGTTCGGTTTGGCAATGACTGCCGGGATAGCAGGGATGACCAAAAGGCAGTGAGCGATGGCGCCGATAGCGGTACCGACGCAAATCGTTTTAAATCGACCCCATTTCGTGTCGGCTACGATACCTCCAAGGATCGGAATTGTATAGGCCAGAAAGGTGAACATGTTGGTCAAGGCGGACGCATCCACCGAACCGAGGCCCAGAGCGCCTGCACTCTCGTTGGTTCCAGCATCACCCTTGGCCACTGCTCCGGCCCCGTTGCCTCCATCCGGAAGAGGGTTGTTGATAAAGTTGTTGAAAGGTCCCGTGGAGCCATAGTAGGAGGCACGCTCGGCGAACTCGATGAAACACATCAAGATAGCCACCCATCTAGAATGACAACAGGACTTGTCAGTGACGGCCGCAGATCATTGGCGAGAATAAGCGACTCACGGCATGGCAGCGGGCACGCGTCTCAAAGTAGCCAGCTCCTCTTCCGTAGGGTACTCGGCATTGTCGTCATGATCAAGAGGCGTTGCAGCGGAGATTGTCGCGGGCATGAGGGTGTCACTTTTCTGCTCTTTGCCTTCGAGCTCATGTGCAGGAAGCGCAGTACCGGGGACCGGCGCACTGAAAGCGTCCGTGACAACGGAAGCTGGATCAAAGATATGGTCAGCGCCTCGCGGTACAGGTGCTGTCCGAACGTGTGCTCACTCATTGTTTACCGTTATGCAGATTGGTGAAGTCAGCTACGGTATAGGTCACAGGATAAAGAATTTCAGAAAAGAGAAACGTCAGACCGCCAGGCCTCTTATATTCGATCACAAGACTGAGTTAGCCACGCGTGCAGCTTCTTATCTTTCATGTACCATGTGTATCCAGCTGCGAGGGAAGCATACGACAGCCAGTGGAGTGCTGGAATTATTGCGAGATCAACGTGATGCACCTCATGGGCGCACCAACAACATTTGATAATGAACGCTCAGAATAGAAGAGCACGACGCTATACTTAGATTCAGGTGGAGAACGCCCCGCGGAACTGGAGAGACAGGGCGCTATTTTTAGCTCGTCAATGCTTCAGAGGCCGGGCGGTCCAACAGCATGCAGATAACGATCACTAATATGCGTAAGGCTTTTGTGCTTTAGCGAACCAACAGGCAAGGCAGGCGAGGGACGACTGCCCTATCATAGTCTGTCTGGTAGATAAGGGGTCATGCCTACGCAGCTCGACGAGAATCTTCGTGACGTATGACCGTGTTTCCGCAAAGTCCCGAATTACGGTGCTCCACGCAGAACCCGAACGCCTCACGTCCGAAGCGGGGGAGAAGTGTGACTGCTAGGGCGTAACAGCCTGGTTTGCGGATATATTCAGCCGCATGGCTACGACCCGTCGAATTGGGAGAATAAAAGTCTTGCCGCGTTTACCGTCTCCCACATTTAGCAAATGCTGCTGTCAACCTTTCTGAACCGCATGATTTATGTAGCATGAGGCAGGATCTCGGCATGCATTAATTATTGTGCAATTTAACGTTTTTAACTAGGTTCCGGTTACTGCGGGACACCCTGCTTCTTCTGCCCTTGTGCCCCTGTGGGTGCGTCTAAATGGACTGTCAATTTAAGAACTTGTGTAGGTGGACAGTTTAGAGCAGGAGTAGTCCGCCAACGACGGCTCCGACGACAGACACGGCGCCGCCGCCAATAGCGCTCAGGGAGTACGCGTTGGATGTGCTGCTTGTTGATGAGGACGCGGAAGTGGTGGCAGCAGACGAAGTGGAGGCTGCCGCATCCGAAGTAGCAGTAGACGCTGCGCTTGACGAGTCGGACGACCATGTATAGTTGGACGAATGGGTAGAGGAGTAGTTTGCGGTCCCACCGTTATCCTCGCAGAGCTCGGTGGCAACATCGAACCAAGTCGATACGTCGGAGGAACATGAGTCTCTGTGGGAAAAGGTCAGCTTGAGTGCAGTACGAGACGTTCCCTACACTTACTGATACAGACAGACCTTGACGGCTTGCACGAAGGTGTTGTCGCATGCGCACTCGGTGCTGTTAATCGGTCAGCTCAGCAAATATGTCTGTGGCCGAGGGGTGATACATACTACGTAGATCCACAGGTGGAGTTCGAAGCGATGCTCGATTCGGAACAGCTTTCTTGGCAAGTGGTGATTGTAGTGCTATATTGCAGATAGTGGGCGTTAGTGTCGTGTCTCGAATCAAGTGCGCTAGAGGCTCTGCTCCATCGAATGGCTTCCAAATGAGACTCACTTGTCCGCAGCAAAAGCGACTGCAGCAATGGCTGATCCGGAGACTAAGTATGCGAGCTTCATTGTCGTCGATGTGGTTTCGGACAGAGTAAGTCGATGGAAATGTGGGAGTGGAGTAGTATCGTAGTGGAAGAGGGAATGCTGCCCATGAGCCGGCTTGCAGTGTGGTTATATATGTCAACCTCCGATAGCAGATGGAGACCTCAGCAAACATCCTTTTCTCTTGCTCGGCCGACCACGGAAGCAACAAGATTTCAAGCTCATCCTGCTGAGAGTCCTCCTCCGGCATAGATATCTGATAAGGTGTGTAATGTAGCTGCGGCGTCTATTAAGAGTAGCCACGGCCGATTAACAGGCACCCGCGTCCCACGGCGCTTTACGCAGCAGTTGCATGTCTCAGCCGCAGAGAAGTCCAGTATGGCGGGAAGGTATGAGAATCGCCAGAAGACTTCGGTTAAAAAGACCTTTGCCAAGCAACTGGAGCAGTCTATTGCCGTACTGCGTGATGAGGGTACGGGCCGCCGTCGATGTCGGGCTGACCGCAGCAGCTTGTCCATGGGATGTATTGATTGGATTCGTCATGTTCTTGCACTCCATCCTTTTCAGTCGTTCAATATCGTGAGAGAGAACATCGTGGTCTGCCTGGTGAGTAGTGCCACATCGGCCGATCCTGATGCTGCGAATTCCAGGGATCAGTTTAATCTGATAACAGAAATTTCGCTAGCACAATGCCAAGAAAGCGCCTTCTACTTGTTTAGCGAGTCAATGGGTAGCTGGAATCACGAGTCGCCTTGCGGCAGCTGAGACTGAGTGCTCGGCAACGTCCCCGCTGTTCGCCGCAAAGAAGAACGTCCGGTCGCTCATGTTCTTGGCGTTCTCGCCGGCGGAAGTGAGAGTATATCGTTTCATTACTGTTGATACTGCTTTTCGGCCTATGAAGCGTGTTTTACAGGCGGTGTTGCTTTTACTTCATCAGTCTGCTCCCGACGTATCTTTCGGAACCTGTCGGCTACGTGTGCCTCGGCCGCGGCCTTGTCCGGGTGAATTCGCTTCAACATCGATGATAGAGTTGTGAATCGGTCTACATGCAGTTGAAAAGTTTGAAGCTCGCCGTTCCGGATAAACGGCGGACATCGTCATTTTCTCTCGAAACTGAGATAGAACTTGCCGGTCGTTGCGGACACTCAATAGCATTTAGCCACAAGATACAGCGATCCGATTCACAGCCTGCCTCTCGCCTATGCTTCTATTCGCAACCGCTACAATCGCTTTGGCGTGCACGTACTGCAAAGCCATGGTCGTATCACGGGACACATGGGCCTCGCCAGGCGCTATGGGTTTTATCGTAAGCCGTCATCGCAATAGTGCACGCTAAACCGCTCGCGCGTAGTATCCGACCCCAAGGACTTACAATTCGTCAGTCGCTGGCACTCGGCCATGTCAAGGCGCAGCCGTAAGCGATGACAGAACGTACATACCTCTTAGTACGCAGACACATCCGCAGACTCCCATAGATCCAGCTGACAGGTAAGCATCCAGGTGGCGCAAACTTCTGGGTTCTATCACAAACCGATGTCGAGAACATCTCTTTCAACTATGCCGACTCTGAAGACCCGACTGAACAGACTGACTTCTCCAAATGGGAAGCGCTGACCGGCTTGACCGCTGGTGACGAGTGCATACCGACGCCAGATTTTGGTGAGTTAGCAGCAGCCAGCTTGTGTCGTTGGGCGTAGCTAAAACTGGTTCCGTGGTCAGACGCCTTGGGCTTCTCTTTAGGAGACAAACTCACAGTGCAGATTGCATACGCCACAAAGGCCAATAGTGCGTTACCTCATATCTTGCTCCTCGCCAAGCTCACCATTGAGAAGCTGGGTCGAAGCTGTACCAGTGTGCCGATATCGAATTGGTGTCTGAGCACGCTTACACCGCTCCATCATATACTTGCTCCAACACGAGCACTATTTGTGAGTAGACGCAGCTAGTCATCAGAGAGCAGCTGCAACCTGACAACCGAAATTCACACCCAGGGTCTGATTCCGATAGCACCTCCACCTCTTCGTCCGCTGTTGCGACCGTCACGGTGGGGTCAGCGGGGAAAGTCAGTGCGGTGAGTGATGCGACTGCACTGAATACCGTGACAGCGCGATCTGATAGTTTCGTCAGTTGGCTGCAGGATGGATCGGCGCGGCAGTGACTCTTGTGTTTGTCGCGTGTCTTCTAGGCGCAGCCAGAGTCTTCGGTATGATGCTCGTCTTTCAACGACGCGCCAGACGAGGCCGAACGCGAGCGCAAGACCCTATCCAGCTCCGATCCCAGGGCTCGCTGTCGGTAGACGACATCTCTCTGCACAGGAAAACCACTATCGATCACAAAGCTGGCATATAAGGTCAGCGAATATGGATATCGGGATAGGGAAAGTTGCGTCGCCGTCGAGAGCAAGCGACAATGTCGATCGCCGTTGGAAGAGAGTCGAACTGCGAAAAAGAAGGAGGAATACGGCGACATAGGAGTACTGGTCGTCTTCGTAATGATTGCATGCATATAATGTGTTTCGAACCTTCTTCAACCTGCTTCATTCTCCACCAATGTCATTGACGACGATTATAGACTGAGAAGTGTTAGCTGTGTTGACCTGTTTTCAAGACATCATGCTCACGTCAGTTTCTGCAAACCCTCCTGGAAGGACACCACAGCTGTCTCCAATGCGCTCTGATTGGCGTTATCACTGGCCTCGACGAGCAGGACGTATGTAGCAGTTCTGGCAGCGATGAGTGTCTGCGGTGCGTCAGCTACATGAAGCAACGCGAGCACTCACCTTGCCCGAAAGCTCTGCAACGATGCTATCCGCATTTCCAGCCTTGACCTCTGCCCTGCCTTCGCTCCCGATGCTCAGATGCTTAGGTGGCTCGCCTGCACCGCCCGCAACGGTGGGGTCACCCTGGCGCGCGAATGTCAAGAGGCCGTCGAGTATCTGATCATTAGCGTCTCTCAACAACTGGGCGCTCACCTTTCTGACATCGTCGGGCTCCAGGTTGAATTGCTTGGTAGAGGATGCAACGCAGAGAAAGTCATCCTCGTCATAGAGAGCTGCCCGAGAGACGTTGCTGTTGTTTAGCAGCCGGTTCTTCAGCAAGGCCTCCGGATCACCGCCGTCGCCCTGTGGAGCAAGTCAGTCATGATTAGATGATCAATGACTCACGGAGGTGCTCATTTGAGAGACAGTTGCATGGTCTTCCGTGGCCTCCTTGTGGCCAGATTGTCGCAGGGGACCAGTGTTCTACAAGCTGTCAGCCATCGGCGACGATTTGCGCCTACGCACCAAGTTTTGAGTAGTCATCGTTGTTCAAGCTAATACGTGTGATAGGTGAAGAGATGTATCAATCAGAAGCGGATTATGAGCCTACTGGCTCTCATGTATTGAAACCATCGATGTATAGCATATGACGTCTGGCTTCAGCCATGGTCGATTCCCGCTAACGTTGCTAGCCGATCGCGTACCGGATCACGTTTCGTTTGTTCGATCGTGGATCGTAGTGCAACGAATTGGTATGACGTCGATTGTGAATGCAAGCGATACCTCGTGATTTTGCGGAAGAAACATCTGAGTGATGTTGAGAAGTGTATAGACATATATATATATATGTATGCATTCACGCTGTATATCTATGTTCGAAGCGGAGGAAGCGGAGGAGCGGTTCGCTCACATCGTCGTATGCTGAATGTATCCGTGAAGCGCAATGGATACAGCCGCGTCAGCTCTACAAAAGTTGGAGTAGCCGAATCACCTTCGCTTCTTTAACTTTTCACCAGAGCTCACCCGGACTGATCGCTGTAGAAGAATGTCCTTTACGATGAAGGACGACGTGATATTTCACATAATCGGTGAGTTCAGAAGTACATCTACAAGTCTCACTGAATGCAGTGCATAACGACGAGAGCACAAATGGGGGGCCGGATACCACCGAGATACACAGCAGTTACACAGCCTACGCCGACGCGCGGGATGAAGTCAAGCGACTAGTCAGCGGGGAGAGCGGGGAGTTTGGCCATGTAGATTGGGAGGACTCAGAAGACGAGGATGACAGCGAATACGACAATCTCCGCGCTCGCGGAGACGGTGGCGAGAATGGCTACTACGAGATCTCCATTGAGTCGAGCATACTACAGAACCTTGAGCCGATCCCCGCTAAGTTAACGATGGCTCCCACCTTCACGAGAGTTTTCGCTGTCGTCGCATCGCGTACGGAGGATACGAAGGATCTCGGCTCCGAAGAATTTGAGGGGAAGAAAGCGTATGTTTCGCTGCTGGACGCAAATCGGGCCGCCCGCAAAATCCTTCTGTCACACTGCACCAGCGTCGGATCCGCCCTTAATCAGAGGTCTGACCCTGACGAAGAGCTGATAGAGAGCAACGTAGCATCGAGCGAGGGGAGATACGAGGGACGAATGAAATTCGGAGCGGAGGCAGCTGATGACATCTTTGTTCGCGTCATATGCCTTGACCTCGAGTACCCGGAACCTGCCGCTGCTACCACCGTGAAGCGGGCTGTTTCGGAGACAAACGATGGGCCACTGAATAAGAAGGAAAAGCGAAAATAACGGAAGGGAATGGAAGATCTTTGCAGATAGCCCTCAAAACTGGTGATCCTACTGCAAGGGCCGTATGCACAGCTGGATGGACCCGCGTGGCCGCGAGTTTGTGAACCGGACTCGAGCGTCGCCTCGCTGCAATTGCATTTTATTGGTTCGAACCGTGCCACTGAGAGATGTCTCTTATCTTGACCCGCGTGACTCTCAGGGTCGCTACTGTTGTCCTTTCTAAACCTTTTTTGATAGATAAACTGGAACATCAATGTTTGTCCACGGCCCCCCTCTTCACTCCTCTCTGCATCATGAGCGATTCCGCTTCGCCGCTGTCGCCAGACTGGCACCTCGTCACAGCACGACTTACCATCTCCCACTTCCTTCCCATTCAAGAACACGCGGAATTCATCGTCCAACTATATAATACACCGCTGTTCATCGCGGGTGAAGGCAAAACCGGAATCACTACTCCTGAAAAGGCTCTGGGCTTCATCAACGGACATATCGCTACTCAGTTCACCAAGAACAATCATGGGCCATACTTGATATCGTTGCGCGAGCCGGGGGAGGAAGGATACGGGAAGATGATCGGGACCGTATCGCTGATGCGAGCTTACACCGCTCCCGACATCGGCTTTGCCCTGCTGCCCGACTATACAGGCAAAGGCTATGCTCAAGAAGCGGGCAAGGCCATGATCGAATATGCAATCCGGGCAAAGGAAGCAGGTGGTTTGGGCTACCCTGGCGTTTTCGGCTTTACGAGTGCGAGCAACATGAAGAGTCGGCGTGTGTGCGAGTCGTTGGGATTGGTCTTCCGTGGAGTCTACCCGCTCAAGGTTTTCGGAGGAGGTCCGAGTGCAGTCTTCACGTTGGAAGAAATGGGTAGTGATATGGCGACGTACGGAATTGAGGAGGAGAAGATGGACAACTGAAACATCCATGCAAGGTACGTTCAAGTATTCGATGTATTCTCGATCGAGCTGAAAGACGACGCATTCGTCTCGTTTGCAGCAAGCCAAGGTGCATTGATTAACACGTGTTACAATCCTATCGGAATATCAACACCGCATCAATCGCCCAGCGGCTCAAGGGTACCCAAAAGGAGCTCCTCGAAGTCTCCCACACCTGGAAGACTCCACCCATCACCGCTTCTTCTACTTTCAACCCACCCGCCAATCTTCTCGACCAGGTTATCTATGCCAAACCCAAAATGATTGTACAACGTGTCTTGAGGCGCCGAGTGCCCAAACGTATGCATGTGACAACCGGCGTGCGCGTATCGCGGCCATCCATACGAACCCCACGCTTCGATCGCGACGATGAGAGACTTGTCTGCTGGTATGACTGACCGTCGATAGGATTTTGGCTGAGAATCGAAATGCTTGAAAGACGGCATGGAAACGACACGAACTGTCAAGTTCTGGCTTGACAGCCTTGTCGCAACCTCGACAGCACGGAAGACCTCACCGCCTGTTGCCAAGAGAGTCAAGTCGGGGGTGTCGCGCTCGTCGCCAACGATAACATATCCCCCTTTCGCAACCTTTTGACGGTCAGTACCGGCCAGGAGGGGAAGCGCCTGACGGGATAACGTGAACAACGATGGGTTCTTCTCGTCGTTCAGCGCGAGCAGATACGCTCCCATGACCTCTTCGGCGTCGGCTGGACGTATGAAATTGAAGTTGGGCATCGCTCTATACAAGCTAGGCAACGCGATAGGCTGATGAGTCGGTCCGTCCTCGCCAATGCCAATCGCATCATGCGTGGCGATGCCGATGAAGCGGAGCTTTTGCAGCGCAGACATTCGAGCTGCTGGAGCCGCATACAGCCAGAACATGAAGAAAGTGGACATGATTCTGCTTTTGTGTCAGACAAGTCGCATTCCGGATTGCGTAATGTACCCACGGTATGAACATGCCTCTGTGGTACGCGGCAAAGCCGTTACCAACGCCAACCATGGCAAATTCGCGGATGCCATAACGGATCTGTCGTCCGTTGTAGTCGCCTCTACCGCTTGAAGGCTACTGATAGTTAGCAGTCTGGTCACAGGTTGCACAGACCTGGCTCACCTTTTGAAACTCCACCTGACCTTTATAATGTACAAAAGTCGATTCCATCAAGTCCGCACTGCCGGAAACGAACGTGGGATCCTGCGGTACGAGTGCCTGTACCACGATTCCGCTCGCTTTCCTTGTAGGAATAGCAGTCTGGGGAAGGTCCGCCTTGCTCGGTATCGCTTGCTCCCAACCACTCCGTAACTTGCCCGCAATGCGCCTTTCCAGCTCGTCCGCTTCCGTAGGATACGCATCCTTATACTTTGCGTGCAGGGTGTTCCATTCCGACTCCAACTTAGCACCGCGTGGCTTGCATTCTTCGAAGTAGGTGTAGCATTGCTGCGGGATAACGAATTTCCTTTCCGGGTCGAACCCGAGTTGCTTTTTAACGTGAACGACGTCTGACGCTCCGAGAGCCGCACCATGTACCGGGTTAGTGTTCTGATTGGAAGAGCCGAGTCCGATAATAGTACGTATGTTGACCAGGGTGGGCTTCCCCTTGACTTCTTTGGCTCTGTCCAACGCATCGACAATAGCAGCGAGCTAGACGTCATCAGCACATGACCCTGCACACCGGCACTTACATCGTTGGAGCCGTCGTAGACCTCTATGACCTCCCAGCCTGTGGCTTTCAGTTTGGCCGAAGTGTCATCGGTGAAGCACTCGTCGATGTTGCCGTCGACAGTCACAGCGTTGTTGTCGTAAATCAAAATCAAATTATCGAGGCCAAAGTGGCCGGCCATAGAGATCGCTGCAGATCATTAGGATGACTGCCCACTGCACGTACCGGCTCACTCACCTTCCTGCCCAACACCCTCTTGTAGACACCCATCGCCAGTGAAGCAATACACCTTGCCATCGAACAAAGGATAGTCCTCTTTGTTGTAGGTGGCCGCTAGATTCTTCCCAGCCATGGCGAGACCCACAGCGTTGGCGATGCCTTGGCCGAGCGGACCAGTCGTGACCTCCACACCTGGAAACTCAATCTCGGGATGTCCCGCTGCAATACCTTTCATTGTGGGCGCGTGATAGTTGCGAATCTCTTCGATAGTCCACTGCTCGAAGCCAGACAAGTGAAGCATGAGGTATTGCAGAAGGCATGCGTGGCCGGCGGAAAGCACGAATCCTGCCCAGTAATCAGTATGCAATGCTCCACCGTGCTCAGCCCACTCACGATCGCGCGGCAGCCACTCGGGGTTAGCAGGGTTATACCTCATGTGGTACCGCCAGAGAGCAACACCTATGGCTGCAGCTCCCATGACCGTTCCTGGATGACCGCCATTGAACTAGTGAAGTTAGCAACGGCACTCTCAGCGACGAGCATTGATAACTACACCTCTTGACACAGGTCTGCGGCAAGGCATCGGATCGTGTTGAGTACAAGTATCTCGTCCTCGGCCTTGAGTTTTGTCAGTATGACCTCAATCTTATCTTATATGGCGTTACAACCTACCGGAGCTGCTTTCGCTGGAACCTTGGGTCGTTCTTTCAGGTCAGGACCATGTTCGGCTTTGATCTGTTGGGTTGGTATAGGCATTGTAAGACTTGCGAAGGTGGGGGACTACGCTACGAAGGAGATGCACTCGAGTCACTGCCTTTTGATACAGCCGAAAACAGCGACGCACATCCTCCTTATTATGCTGTGGTCGGCGATGGACACGCATGACGACCGGTCACCCCATGTGGGCTACCCCCTTGCGCTGTGCACGCACACGGAGCGATGTTGTAGTCTGATGACCTCCACACGTGACAGCAACGTCATGACAGCCAACAAGCAAGCGGGGCTTGATGTTTGCCCCATCCCGGAACTATAGATCTAACGATTCCGGAACGATAACAGTCCCATCGGCTTCCAGGCCACCTCTTTTTCGGCTCTATTCTAAGATCCGATACCGCTATGCTAATGTGCTTGTCCCATGCTAGCTGTAGCCTGTAATCCCGCCTGGTGTCGTAGCCTGACGTTGCCATCGGAAGCCACGCTGCCCCACATCAAGTTATCCCCAAAAGAGCACCTGAGTCTTCTCAGTCTCTGCAGCTCACGTCAGACCACTCGAGCATCAGCATGGAGCCATTTCAGAGCGAAAGAAATGGTTCGCGAGCGTGATCTCAGGAGGCAAGCCCTCGTATTGGCATCGAATATGGTGGCATACTTACCTGCGACCTCGGGTAGGCGACAAGTCACGCTCATCGGCTTTGGCGCGGAACTCCGTGACAGGAATATGCTATTTAACTATGACCGACTACAATTCAGCCGGTGATTGCCGAGACCACTGTATAACATTACTTCGTTGATTCCACGTTCCCAACGCGTTCTCCATTCATAACGTTATGACCGATTCAATCGCGTCAGCGACTTCGCCGGGCTCGACTTCGCGACGTTCATTGCCATCATATGGTTTCTACGCAGCAGCTCTGTCTGTCGCTGTTGCCTCCGCGACCATAATTGGCTACGGGTATTATCCATACAGTGATCGAGATAGGGCCATTGCCTCCTGTCATCGTAACCATGTACCAAGGGAAGCGCAATTGATCTCACCGTTGTCTTTCGCTGCGCTGCCAGTCGTCCCACCTCCGTCGGAATGTAATGGATCCACTGTAAGTCCGCGCCATTGACGAAGGAACCGGGTGGCCGCTGAGGGTTCGAGATTTTTCAGCCCTTTATTCCGATTGGAACGGATCACGATTCGCTCAAAGCGCGACCTTTTCACATCTACGACGATGCTTTCCTCTCGATCATTGGCTGTGATCCGACTCTTACTCTGATAGCGGAGTCTGACAGTGATCCACTCTTTCACGAGGCCGTCGTATGGTGGGTTTTGTCACTCTTAGCGGGTAAGCACTGACGGAACTCCTGGTAGGTATCCCTCGACGGACGAAGTCTTCTTCGCCCAAAACGCAGGGGCTAAAGCGGCTGGGACTGGTTTGCACAAATCTGCTATTATACAAAAAGTCTCGTTGTCTCAGGCAAGGGAAGCTGCAGAGGCACGAACGAGAAACGTCACACAGTTGGTAGAAGTGGTCACGGTGGACGCACGACCTGCTATTATCAATCCCAATGGTGAGATCCCAGAAGTCGTCCCTGCATCACCCTGGCGAGTCGCTGACGATATGCTCAGGCGGGACCAACTTTCGAGGACAGATTGTATTTGTAGGGGAAGGGCAAGGTGACAAGATACCTCCTACTATGTTCTTGATGAATCCACTACCGCCTTACAACACTACAGGTGAGTCACATAAGCAGCAGCAGTCATTTGGCTGATCATCGCGTCTATTCACTCATAGTGCTGCTCAATAACTACTTTGGCCGGCAGTTCAATTCCGTCAATGATGTAGCAGTGTCGCCTAGAGACAACGAACTATACTTTACAGATGTGACCTATGGCTACTGGCAGGATTTCCGACCTCCACCAGCGCTGCCGAATCAAGTGTATCGATTCAACCTTCAAACCGGCTTGGTTCGAGTAGTCGCGGACGGATTTCATAAGTGCAATGGTGGGTGTTATAGGAGAGGAGAATGTGCTGAACATCAGGATTGACCTTTTCGCCGGATGGCCGATACGCATACGTCGCGGATACCGGTGTCGGTCATGTGAGTTTGCCAAGAGTCTGCGCGCAGGTCAGCTGACGAATGCCTCAGTCATTTAGCCCAGACGACTATACGCTTGCGGCATCGATGTGGGTGCGGACGAGTTCCCGTGTGGCACGTTCGCTGAGTGGCTTCGCAGTTACCGCTTCACAGTCGATAAGGATGGAAGCTGGGGCGATCGTAGAACGTTTGCATATGTTTCACCTGGAGCGCCCGATGGTGGGTCCGTCCTATTGCAAAAACGATTCAGCCGCTGACGTGTCGTATTCTAGGTGTCCACTGCGACTCTAAAGGCAACGTGTACGCTGGTTGTGGTGATGGCGTGCACGTGTGGAACCCAGCTGGGAAGCTCATAGGCAAGATATATACAGGCGACCCTAGCGCGAATTTCCAAGTAAGCGCGCATCTACACGGCTTGAATCCAGACTGATCTCTTTTCTTCAGTTCGCTGGCACTGGTCGTATGGTCATATGCGCTGAGACCAAGCTCTATTATGCTGAAATTGCAGCCAAGGGAGACCCGGTGATCGAGAAGCACGGCTAGACTAGCACCTACAGTATGCATCCGACATAATGTCCGTTACTCATGGTCGTATGAAGCGCTTCACCCGCGTGTCACTCCAGGAGCGCGCCTGCTGCCGGGCCAGACCCCTGCGGTGCTTGGAAGACACCGGCTGAGTTCACGTCAAACCCGTCCGCTAGCAGCCCAGCGAGATCGAAGCCCTCTACGGGGCTGAATGACATGTTCTCCACCGTATATCCTGTCAGAAAGTCTGGCAGCCATAGTTGGCCTACAAGGCGAGTCAGCGTTCTCAGATACAAGTGTACAGAAGCACGCACCTGAGCCAGCAGCTAGGCCTTCACCTTTCGCTATAGAGTCTCTCAAGGAAGTCTCCGTTGCGGGTCCCACGTTGTCTCGATCTGAATGTCAGCGGAAGAATCTCGCACAGTACCAACCTGTAGTGAATCGCCGTAGGAGCCCGTGGTCTGGCAAGGATATGAACGTCTTGTGTGAATGTCTCGGTGTTGACCGAACCAAACCAGATCCTATTTGGTGTTTGAGCTGCGGCCCGACATCAATGGACTCACGCTTCTCCAGCAAGTTGGCAACAAAGGTGACACCGGCCCAGTAGATCTCCATCCGTTCGACGGCTTTGAACAAGGCAGACAGGTTCTGCTTCGCTACCGAAATGAGGAACATGTCGGTGATACTCTCGTTGGGGACATCCCCTACGCCTCCCTGAACGGATCGCATCTCGTTTATGATTGCCATCCTGTAGAGTCAGTACGTCCCATTGCACTTCACTTACGCAGCGACATAAAGTGGTTGCACTATGAACGGGGAGGAGATCTGACATGAGCGACTGCTTATATACGGTGAACTCACATAGGCAGTGTCTGAGACAAGATCTGCAAATACCATGGATTCGCATATTTGCCGTGACGATGCCAATGACAGCTTGATCGATCGGCTCATGCTTCTGTTCAACGGCGTATCCATTCCCGAAGGGCTCTTGAGCAGTTCTGGGTGATATACCAGCGCAAGTACCGCGTTGGCCCACAGGTGCAAGCTGAGGAATGTGCCCTGGCAAATGTTAGTATGATCGATACCACCACACTCACTCCATGACCGCGGGCCTCTTGGTGCTTGAAGTTTCCGCTGGACCACTTCAAGCTCTCGGGTAGGCCGCTATAGAAATGGACCAATTGCTCTTGCAATCGAGCAAGTAGCTCCGGGAGCGGCTCGGCAGCACTGACCAGCGTCCGTACCCGACCTCGACGACCGTTGAGAACGTTCGATATCCGGCCGCAGATGATCATGAGCTTGACGATCTGGACGAATGGCACTGGCTCTACCATTTCTGGTAAGTTTCCAGGCGCATTGCGAGATGGGTCAGGGAAGAAGTCCATGTCGACCGGCAGAGGTATATCGATGATGTCTTCCGGGATCGTCGTCGGACGACCCGTTGCAAAAGCGACAATCCGGTCGGTCACAAACATCGTCCAAAAAAGCAGTCTGGTCCGTACGGCATGCGCTTGTGACTCGAAGATCTCAGATTGCTCGTGGATGCCCAGATCGACCGCCATCCTGAAAGCCATGCCTGAATACTGCCATAATCCACTCTCCGAGTTCTGCCCGAAGTTTGCCCAAGCAAGCATAGTGAGACCGGTTGCTACATCGTATGCAGGGAGGTGCAACAGAGGAACGATTAGTTCTTGTGCTTTGGCGATGAAAGGGGCACAAGCTTGAGTCGGTGAATCTTTGGCGTCCTTCGAGAAACGGGCTGCGAGGGCACAGATACAATTCGCAAGGAAGTTTGACATGGTGCCAGACTCGAAGCGCTCGTTCATGCGTTGGTAGCTGACGCTTGGGAAGTGCTGAGACATGTGCTTGTAGAAGATGTCAAAAAGTGGTATTCGAACGTGAGGATGAGGCATGCCAGAACTGTCAAAGATGTCTGCGACTGGAAGCTGTGTTGACACAACATGATCGATTTCCGGTTGAGGTGCGCCTGGTGTATCTTGCACGCGCCGTTGCAGCTTCAGGGATATTCGATTCACGCCAGGTCTACCCGATCAGCCGCACACTCCCGAGTCACACTCACGATATAGCTGTAGTGCCAGACTATCCGTCAGCCAGACAACAGTAAGTCCTCACTCACAAAGCGGTAGTAGTACAACTCCAGATCCTGACCCTCCTTTGGATCGCCATTGATGTAGGCAGTCTGACCCCGCAATGCATTTAGTAATGTGATGTCTGGCAGAGCGTTGGTGATCGACTGTGACACTGTCATCTCTGCCGGCTCCGAGGGACCAGGGAAGAGCATGGTGTTTATATCAGACCCAAGACTATCGGACCACATCGTGTCGTTCGCAGAAGGGAAGTTGAAGAAGTCGGAAGCATTGAACGTCGTCTGCGCTGACGGGTTCTAAGAAACTGGTAAGGGGTTTGCCTGATATACCCGCGGCCAAGACAACGACATACGTTGGCTGTCCCGTGCATATCCTCGTTCTTCTTGGCCTCTTCCATCTCTTTCCTCGTACGTTTCCTTCGCCTTCCAGCTGGCCACTCGCATTCGACCTCGGCTTTGACGCAAGCCTGGTATCGTTCAGCTGGAGGCGTCTCGTATGATGACTCACCTGGCAGACTGGTCTCTCCCCGCTACATCGTATTCGCTTTGTTCTACAATAGTAGCAAGCAAGTTGAGCTCTCCCTCCATCATCCCCGATAGAGTTCTTGCGTCGTTTCCTACTCTCACGTATATCAGTAATATGGTGGAACGATGTGCAAAGGAGCGGACGCACTGTGTAGTCGGCTCGTCCGGCGCACTCGAGCCGGACGGGATGGACGATGTGCTAGAGAAGATAGCCAGAGGGTCAACTTGCTGCAACGTGCTTGTCGTTCCAGCGATCGCTTGTGGGACGTTCTGCATAGCTTGCGATGGGACTATAAGGTTGTTGGTCAACTCAGTCGACGAGATTGAATTGCAGAGCGAGAAAGCGGAGGTGAATCAAAGATGAGCCGGGCGATGAGGGCGAGTGGCGGAAGCAAATCTGTGCGCATATGGCAGCCAGCCTACTGCATTGGAGCTGGCAACACAGAGAGTATATGCATTCAGGCTATGTCATTATAAGGGAGGCATCAAAGGTTGCATGTGACTAGAGAACATCGCAATGCGTATATAGTAACCAGACAACTAAGCCAGACCCGCGTCAACCGCCTCCTTGAACCGTCTGACAATCGGCACCATGCCCCCCTCATCAGCGATGAAGCCCAATCCACAGGGATAAGAGTTGTCAAACTTCCGAGGCCATGAGCCAACGATCCTCGCGTTGAGCGGGTCATTCTGCGCGAGCGGTCAATATTCGCCGTGATTTGCGTCGAATCGCGACGACCTACCTGGAACTTGATCAATTTCCACGCGTCATCACCCGCGACCTCTCTCAACGCATCTAGCTCCTGCTTCACACTAGTTGTAAATCCGGGCAAGTAAACGACTCTCGTATGCGGGAGGAACTTCTCCGATGGGACGTGTTTTGCGATGACAAAATTCTTGATTGTGATCTCTGGACTCGCAACCCAGGCTTCCAGTCTGCTGAGTTCGGGCGAATCAAAGTCGTTGCCAATAGGGCAAATCGCTTCGATGCCCTTTAGTGGTTCGCGGATGATGCCCGAAATGAAAGCTGAAGTAGCTGCTGATGGGACACCAGGACGAACGACAATGGTAGGGAGACGCAAAACGACGCCGTCGACATATCCTCTTCTAGTGTATTCGTTTACGAGCATTTCAGAGACCAATTTGCCCATACCGTAAGAGCCTTCGGGAGTTGCGATGGTGTCTACAGTGACGACGTCGGGCAGTGGTCCTCCATAGACAGCGAGAGATGATGTGAATATGAAACGGATAGGTTTGGCTGCCTTGCTATGTCTAGCGGCTTCCAGCATGTATCGAATAGAGTCGATGTTGACCTGCTCATCAGCGCAATTCCCTAGGTTTTGACTCACCCTTACACCCAGATCAAAGTTGTCCTCGGAGCCTCGCGACATGATACCGTGGAAACAGTATATGGTGTCAGGTATTCCAAACTCGGTTTTGAACAGCGCATCAATCTCTTTGGGATCGCAGAGGTCGGCCTTCTTGGTGATGACCTCCTTGGCTCCTTTTGGTGCTTTAGGCTCGACAATATCACATAGTATGAGTTTGACGTCGGGGGTTTGCGGGTCAGACAGGAGAGTCTCGGCGAGCTATGATATCTCTCAGCGATCTTCCCTTTACAAGTCTACTGATAAGCTTTCCACTCACGATACCGCCCAGCCACCCGCCCGCTCCAGTGATCATGACCACATTATGGGAGGAAGTACCGTTGACTGTCATGCTGTTTCTGTTCAAAGATTGATGAGGGTCAGACGAATGCTTTGCCTTAAACGTTTAGCTTGTCTCTTTCGGCTGAGCGATTGACCGACAACAAGAACGCTATATATGACTGTTAGTAAGCTGCCAAGGGCCCCGTTCTGCCGCAATCGAGGGCTGACGGGGGTAGACGTGGACAGCGATGGGGCAATGGACCAATATGATGCCCCGAGATTATAGATCCGGATCATCAGTCCGGTCGGTTACAAATACATCCGGATCGGCCCTGACATCTCGGCATAGGATAGGCCCAGCGCTACTCGGGCGTTCGGGCTCCGCGATCCGATATGTCGCTGTGAGTTTACTGCTCCAACAGCGAGGAGAGCTTCATAGGCTTGTGTGGCCCATGAATTCCAGGTTGCATGGACAGCAGTGCTTGGAACCGACTGGATCATGCCTTGACTGGATGCTGGCGTTACTGATGATTTGCTTTCTCAGTCATGTTTAGGTTTACTTAATTGGATGCAACAAAAGTTGCATGCCGCTCACTGAGAGGTAGTCTTACAATGTACTAGCTCGCAAGAGCTCACGATGTGTGGGAATCTCAAGAGATAAAGAGCGAGTCGGATCGTGGTAGAAATGCACTTCATATGCATCGAACAGTATCCTCAGAACATAGATGACACCTTTCAAAGCATACATGATGATAAATCTGTCGATAGTTGTACAGACCTCCTCCCCGTCACTCGCGACCCGTTTCGCTATCCGTCCGGCAACCACTCCCTCGTTGCACTTAGACAATCACGCCTCTTGCCCTCTGCTTCTCAATCTCCGCTGCAATGACCGCTTCTGGGTTAATCGACTCGGTAGGATACTTCTTGATCAAGAACTTCATGATCATCGCCATACAGCCGATCAAGAACATCCATACTGTGGTAGCGGCGAAGCCAGGGATGTATCGAGGTGCATCGGTAGATGGCCAGAGGAAGACACCGTAGATCGAAGCTGTGTTTCCGAGTGCGTTGACGAGCGCGATAGCCACTGCGCGCTTTTGCGCAGGTGCGCTAATTACGTTCGGTACCCACTGTGTATCGTGTCAGATCCACAATAGCGACGACAACAGCCCACTTACCATCAAAGTAAGAGGTGGGAGCGCGTAGACTGCGCCAAAGGCAAGGATGACGAACACATCTAAGGTGGAAATGGGATTAGCAGGGCCTCGTCTCCGCCCTGAAGACCGCTGCTACTCACACTTCACGGTATCATTCGTCGCAGCAACGGTGATGATGAAACAGATTGTGCCTATAGCGGATGCTAGGAGGATGAAGTACGGTTTGTTCTGGAAATAGTCGCTGGCGAAGCAGAACCCGAGGATGAAGACGAATGCGCAGGCATAGAGCGGGATGGTGTGGTATTGAGCAGCGGTGCCCTTGTAGCCCACTTTAGAGCAAGTCAGCTATTCTCTCAGAGGTTAAATAATATGCACTCACGCGCTGCGACGAGAGTAGGGACAAAGTACTGAATGGTTTGAGCACCGGTACAGAGCATGTACATGGCAGCGAACATCCAGGTGCGCCAGTCTCTGACGACCATCTTGACAGCCTGCCATTCGCCGACGTGCCCTGTCGCACCTTGGGTATTGCCCAGACCGTCATAGGCTAGTCGTTCGGCGGCGAGAAGGCGCTCCTCGTCCGTCAGCCATTTGGTGGTAGTTGGCCAGTCGGGCATGAAGAACCCTGCATCTGCGCTCAGCGAAGGCGCATTCACAGTGACTGAGCCCACTTACATGTGAATAGACCCAGACCGGAAGATCCAACTCCTTCGATCAAGAAGAGCCATTGCCATCCTTGCAATCCGTGCCTTCCGTTGAGGTGACCTGTGATCAAACCGGCAAGCAGGCCCGAGAACGCTCCAGATATGGCAGTCGCGGTGTAGTAGATCGAGAAACGTCTCGCAAGCTCGTAGCGCTTGTACCAACTAGACAAGTAGAATGCGACGCCCGGAGCGAAACCGGCTTCGACGACACCGAGGCAGAAGCGTACGGCAGCGAGAGAACGATAGTTGTTGCAAGCAGCCATGCCTGATGTCGTCAATAAACGTAGACTCGCGTGCACTCACTCGCTGCGACGCCACCCCACAGGACACAAAGACCGCTGAGGTACAACGAGGGGCGAATCCGCGCGATCAAAAGATTTGACGGTATTTCGAACAGAACGTAAGAGATGAAAAAGACCAGAAGCACGATCGAATATTGGTCGGATGTCAACTATGAGTCGCATCAGCTTAGTCAAGGTTGTTCTCAGAGCTTGCTTACCTTGAAGTCGGCTTGAAGACTTCAGAACTGTCAGCAATGGCTCCAAACTGTAATCGGTTAGCAGCTCACCCTCCTGTCTTGGCGTTACTACGAGGCAGTCTCAGCGTATGTCATAATGGGTGCTCGAAGGCTACGACTCACCCGATGTTTGCTCTATCCAGATACGAGAGCGTGTATAACGCCCAGATACAAGGCTAGTTGTGACCGGTCAGCGTCAATTCCCACCTTCCTATATCAATCCACTCACCACAATGTGAAGGTCGATCTTCCTGACCAACGCCTTTTCCTCTGGCGAACCCGGGACATATTTGGCGGCGAGGGCAACAAGATTGGGATCGACCGATTGCTCATCTCCTTCTCGCCATTCTTCCGTGTTCTTGCCTTCGTTGAGCGACATTACGACAGGAAGCGATACAAATGTGTATTTCTTGTCTCAGTTTCTGGAGGTGACATTATCGATCAACTCAACGTCCAGAGTATATATACGTCAACGGCTAGACACTCGAGATCCAGTTCTGTGTCTCGCTTCTCAGAAGCAGGGCGGTTGTGCAATCCGAACATCATTCCGGGGCACTGTTGCTTCTGTCTTCGGGGCGCCGATGTGGGGTGGCAGTGGGTTTCGGGTCTTGGCGTAATTCAGTGACGTGGCCGGGACGAAGTGGCAGCGACCGGCACGATATGAGAGTATCACTCCGGAAGGATACTCATGGTATGACTCCGCAAGTTGCCTAAAGGAGCGATGATACCGCGAAGCATGTTTGTTTCGGAGCAAGACCATCTGGGCTGAAGATCACCCGCCCAGTTTAGCCGAGATCAGGTAAACTAGAAGGACGGTCACATAAGGAGCCATACCATGCATCACATTAGACATCAATTTCATAACACCAGCGGCCGTCCATGTAACAGCTATTGGTCATGCTTCGCTACCTGCACTACATACGTGTGCAATTCTCCGCTCATGTTTGATCTAAAGATAATCCACTTTTGATCCGGCGTGAAGATCACGTTGGGTTCACTACGATAGTCGTGCTTGTTGAGGTTGACCAGCTTCTCCGCATCGAAGAAGCCTGGCTGTATAAGGGAGTTGGAGTCTGGAGCGGATATGCCAGCTACATCGGGCATGTGACGAGGCTTGAAGAGGTACATCCATTTCCCGTCTTTGGCTCTTGCCACCATCTCTTGGTCCCCGCCGTCTCCCGCGAACAGTGCGTTGTCGGCAGACGAGTTGAAGTGGACCGACCATTCGTCGCGGGTGAGATGATAGCGCACTCGTCTCTTTGTGATCACGTCGTAGCCGGCTACCCAGAAATCCTCCCCTCGCGGCGTTTGCAGGTCATACCATACCGTTCTACCATCGGCCGAGAACCATTCATGTCCCCAAATCTCCATATTCATCGTTCGCGCATGCACCTTGACGGGCAGCGGGGCAGTCTCATCCAATCGTAATAGCCATAACCGATCCACCGTGTGCCATGGACCTTCGTGACAGTACATGAGGAGATTGGGGTCCGTAGGGGAGAAGAGGAGGTGGTTCAGCCAGTCTGTCGAGCCGTAAATGCTTCGCTGTTCGCCAGTCGATGTGTCTATGACGAAGATCTCCATTGGTATTCTCGCTTCGAGACGATCATTCATGGCTACCTCTTTCGCGTCGGCGTAAGTCATCGGCGTGCCGTCGGACCATGTAGCGTGAAAGTCGACTTGTTCGAATTTCGGATCTCGCGGTTTGTTGATCTGTAAAGTTGCTGCTATCCCTTCAGAATCAAGCATCCTGACTCCGGCCAAAAGGGTTTCGTCCGCGTTGAGAGACTGGACATCGCCCTCGTCCACATGGCATATATGTCGACTTTGTCCGAAGTCTACGTCTACTGCCCAAATGTCTTTCGGACCTTCACGCTGATTAGGATCCGGCTGCAGCGAATAGTAGGCTAGTCGGGTCTTTTGGCCAGTGAACAAGAGTCTGAAGGGGTGTTCGATGTCTATCACGCGAGTGATCTCCCATGATGAGGTGGAGACTTTGTCGATACCTGTAGGCGTCGACAGTAGCAGGTAGTCGCCGGCCGGTGTGAAAGAGGGGGTATTGAAGTATAGGGAGCTTGAGCCGGGCTCGGACGTGATTTGGCGTACGAGGTGTCCCGTATCCGTGTCGATCCAGGAGTGAAGCGTTCTCGCCATTATGTCTTCCCAGTTTCGAAGACAGCACACAGCGTAGACATAGCGATTGTCAATGAGAATGTTTGCGATGATTTAAGAAGTGGTGTCAGTAACGGCGAGAAGTGTTAGTGCCCACAAGGAGGTCGCTACAATGATATACCGATGTTTCATTAGCGCTCGGCTATTTCCGTCACATCATACCCAGATGCTGGGAGATCTTCATGCATCATGATATCTACTCGATCCTTAACTGGTATGCTTTCAAGATAGCCTCAGCGACCGCGACGAAGGCCATAGCGCCTGGGTCAGGGGGCATATCGCCATTTGTCTGACCGACGTAAGTCGCTCTCCCCAGTTTAGCTTCTAGCTTGACCGTCCCTTCTCCACCTGCTTTACATGCCTCCACCGCCGTGCGCAAATCCCCGCTGGATGCCAAGGTCTCGCCGAACGGTATCAAGGCGTCCATGACTGTTCGATGGCCTACTCTAGCAGCTGTTCGCTGTTTGAGCGTCTCTAACGCTTGCTCAGTCATTCGTCCGAGGAATGCGGGTGTGATGGGCTCGTCAGGCGATGATTCGGCTGATTGTATCAATGCCGTCGTGAGTCCAGCGAGGAAGATTGAGAAGATCGCTCCGAGTGTTCCGCCCATAGAATCTGTGAGAAAGCTCAGCTATGTAACCCTTGCTTCCGATCGGCAAGAAGTTTCCCTCACCGTCGATCACTTGGGTCAGGACGCGGAAGAGTCGGACCAGATCACCGTCTGAGCCCAATCCTTGCTCTAAGGCTTTGAGTACGCCTTTGGCCCCCAGAGCACAGGTCTCCCCGCAGTCTCCATCGCCTACAACCTGCAAGGCAAGGAGTAGTGGATCATCAGCATGATTTTGTGAACAAACGGACTAGGTGACATACAGTATCCCATCGTGTCAATTGCGGCTCGATCGCCAGCACATCCTCCGCCGCTTGCTTCATCGCTTCTCGGATATATGTGGAGTCGGCTGTTTTGGATGCATGTGTCAGTGTCACACCATGTGGACTTTCGCCCGCCGGACTCACTCGACAGTTTTGGACCTCCAGATTCCACCTCCTTTTCTTCCTCTTCCACCTCTGTAAACGCGTCTTCTCGCTTTCGGTTCTTCAGATTTGCCGGTAAGGGGTAAATGGTACTGGTCGCAGGCCATGCGACAGAATTGTGGGGTGCGTCAAGGAAGCTGACCAAGTCGGTCACGGAGGTAAATGGACAGTCGTTGGACACGTTTGTGAGGTTAAGCAAGGATAGTGAGATACCGGGCATGTTCATAGAGCCCATGAAGGGGCCGTTGAATATTCGGACAGGAATAATATTCCGCGATTCTAGCCATATCCTTCACATTAGCTTCTGCTCACAGTACCACACTGCACTAAACGACCTACCGAGCTGAACCAGCACCTCGTCCACCACAGCACCCATCTCTAGGGCGCTCATGCCACCTTGATTGTTGACCAAGAGTACCAGTTCGTCCGCATCTTCAAACTTCACAAAGGACCGCTCGGGATCGTCTTGCTTCAGCAGCAGGTCCAGCAGCTTTGTTATCAACTCTTCAGGGCCGGGCTGCGCCATATTGAACACGCCCTATACGAAAAGTCCTCTGTTAGCTCGGCTCGTTTCACGAGAGTAACCGATCACACTCAGACGCACCGTCTCGTTGTGCAGACCAAGTCCAATCTCTACTCTGCCTTCATCGATGTGCCACTCTCCACTTCGCCCAGGTACATGACAGTGGTCGAGAGCACAGCAAATAGAAGCCGTGTGGGTCGAGATAGATCTTCCAAGTGCAACGAGATCCTGGAACTCCATATCGGCTTCGGAACCTGCTCCTAGTATCTTACAGACTAGCACAAGAAAGGAACGTCAGCGCCGGCCAGTGAGACTCGGATCGAGCTCACCTAGAACTATTCCGGCAAGACACCTTCGTCCGACGTATTTGCCCCGTGATCGCGGGACAGAGACATCGTCGCCGACAACGACCAGCTCGACGTTCTTCACTCCTGCCGATTGGGCCATAAGTCTTGCCAAACCGAAATGGAGGTTGTCGCCGGTGTCTAAGGTGATTCACTTTTGCTTCAGCATATACACCTCACAGCACAAGTAGCACGTACAATTGGTGATAATCAAGATCACTCCCTTGTCACTAGCGACCTGCTTTATGGCCGCATTCACCTGTCGAGCACTAGGACTAGCGAACACATCGCCGGCAACGCTTGCGCTCAATAGGCCCTTGCCGACAAAACCAACTGTGCCGGGCTCATGGCCTGATCCGCCACCGCAGATCAGCGAGACTTTTGACGGATCGTGGTCGGCTCGGTAAACGACCTTGAGACTTGGGATGAGAGATAGATATGGATGAGAAGCGACTAGACCGCGAAGTGAGCGGAAGACGAGCGTCGTGTGATCGGGAAAGATGTGTCGGTCGGTCATGGCTGGTGACTGATGATGGTCAAGGTACTGGTGGAGCAGAGTGGACTGGGGACCCAGAAAAAGTTGGTAGGCCAAGCCAAGATCTTAACCGCTATCGCTGCTCTTGACACCTATAAAGTTGATCTACTACCAGTGCATGATCTCATCACAGTTCCGGATATACACCCTATGCCAATGCATTGGCTCATGACTGAGCTGACTCTCCGGACAGTATCAGCCGGTAAGATGCTTACGACTCCCTGCTCACCTCCATAATACCATGATATGACCCCGTGACATGGCCTCCAATTCCACTTGGCCAAAGACCCGGGCCGGAACAATGATCGATGCTTTCGCGCTTTCGGCCCGATCCTTGTCTAGTCTCACCCGTGACCATCCACGGATGAATGCATTGCTGTGATGCTGAGGTATAGTGGAGGTATGGCCCAGTACCATGAGGCATGATGCATCTAGATGATCGCGTTCGCGCTTGTCAGAATTGACAGCAAAGATCAATTGGCCGCATATCACAATACTACCATTTTTCCCGTCTTGAACACTGTAAGAAAGGTAGTACTTTGAAGCAGACAGTGAGTCGCTTATCTCTCGGTGGCGAGCACGTTACTTCGTCGAGCTCCATGCTCAATCTTCGTGCTGTTCGCCCTGCTGACAACAGCCCGAATCGCAGATACCTATAATGGCGTCTCCACCTTACACCATTGTGATGGCTTGCGATGATGCCGGGCACGACTACAAAACCACCCTGAAATCGCTTCTCGAGTCGGACTCGCGAGTCAAGCGGGTGATAGATGTGGGCGTTCACCATGATGCCAATGGCAAACCGGAGAAGACGGCATATCCTCATGTCGCGGTTGATGCGGCGCGGATTATAGCGAAAGGCGAAGCGGACAGAGGATTGCTAGTTTGCGGAACGGGTATGTCGTTGCGTCTCATCCGTTTACGGCTACCGCTTCGTACATCTGGGCATGACGGTGACACGCTGACAATGAACGCTTGCATATACAGGACTCGGCGTCGCGATCTCAGCCAACAAGGTACCTGGAATAAGAGCTTGTACGGCTCACGACTCTTTCTCGGTGGAACGGTTGATCAAATCCAACAATGCCCAAATATTGTGTCTCGGCCAAAGAGTCATCGGGGTAGAACTGGCAAAGAAGCTCGTGACTGAATGGCTCGGTCACACATTCGACCCCATGTCAGCAAGCAACGAAAAGGTCAAGGTGATACATGACTATGACGGATTTGAATACGAGGCGGTTCCTGGTGAGACTAGTTGAAGAGGTCCTGGTCTCGGGCAATGTATATTGTGCACATATTCCGATGACTGCTCGTATCCGGACTGCTGTTACATGCGTGAGCGATGACTTGCTGTTCAATGTCGTTGATACCAAGCCACTGTACCATTTGCATTTGTTATTCTTAGCATTAGATGCAGCGGAAGCAAATCACGTTATTGCAGATCAGTGACTCACACGACGTCATTGTTGACATTCACCGTAGTCCCTGACTGACTGGAAATGTGCGATATATCTCATGACAGCGATCATTTGTTCTCTTGCTTCTTCACAACGGACAAGATGTCAAGCAGCCCACTCGAGATGCCTCGCGAGGATGTGGTCGACTCGACGTCCCAAGCCAAGCCGATATCGCCTGCTACGCCGGTGCTATTCAGCGCATCGGTAGTGCTAGCCATCGCTACCTGGAAATGGCCCTTGCGATGGCTGCTCTCAGGCAGTCCTATTCTGACATTTTGCGTCCTACTCGGCGCATCAAAAGGTCACCGCGTCCTTCCTGTCATGCCCCTCTGGACACTCATAATCATCTTCAACCTCTCGTACGCGGTAGCAGCGACGTCATGGCTGCTGTACGCCGTGTTCACAGCCTTCGTCTATCCCGCCATCTTCTTTGTCTGTCTCTTTCAATTCGACTTTGTCGCCCGGGCAGTGCGTCGCTCCCTCCGCAAGATCATCTCAGAGCTGCAATTCGTCCACGACACGATCTCGCTCTTCGATATTCCCGCGCTCGAGATCGATGTTGACGTTGAGGGTCTGATGGTGATTCGCGGATTGACCATCTCTTTATCGACGTTAACGGTTGTTGCACACGGCGTGGAAGTCGGGATCAAATTGGCAGACGACCTAGAGCTCGCTATATCCACTGAGACAGTCACTATTGCCCTTTTCCGTCGCGTCGAAATCAGCGACTGTTACGCCAACGTCAAGGGAGGCCAGCACGAGATGACATTTGCCGAGCTAGCCGACACGGACAAAGACGAGGATGGAGATGCTGTCATGGTGGAAGCGACACCTCTGCTTCAAGCCGCAGAAGCTCACAGCAATCGAGCGCGTGCGAAGATGGTGAAGATGAAGAACCACATGACTCGGGGTCAGAAGATGAAGAATATAGGGGCGAAAGCGGGTTTGGACTCTGTCCGAACCTTGTCGCCGGAAGACAAGAACGCTAGCGATCTCTACGACGAGAAGCTAAAGTATATTGACGACACCAACTTGATTCAACAATGCCGCAAGCAAGTCATCAGCGAGGTCGGTCAACTTGATGTCGAAACGGATTCCCGCGCTGCCATCTGCTCCAAGATGCAATCGACACCCTCTGTACCGCACCCTCCCAAACGTTCTATCAAAGTCACGACCCTGCAGAACTTGTCCAAACCCAGTGCCCGACGACTGATGCATCGAATGCCACTCCTTCTCCGACTCATCCTTATGCCCATCAGCTACTTCCACCCGGTATACATCTCCTCGATCACAGCTGCCGGATCTGGTCGCTGGATATCGTATCTCCTCCAAACTCATCTTTTCAAGAATTACGCTGAAGACAACAGGGAGCTACGAAAACTGGAGAAACGTATTCTATCTTGGCTCGCTGATGCGAATTTCGTGGTGGAACTGGACGACATCAAGGGCATTGCTTCAGTACCTTTCATCTCCGCCTTTGACATTACGACTCTGCTCAGGTTCTCAGACATAATCGCATACCGAACACTGGAGAAGGAGGTTTCGCTCGACCAAGTGGTTCGCCTAGGCGGCGCCGATGCGAGCTTCATTATACCGTCTTACCTCTTACCGCATCACGAGCATCTCTTACCCCCGAAACCTACTGGTCAGGACAAGGAAAAGCTGGTGGAGGACATTGCGCAAGCCGACGGAAAGCCGAAGGAAGTGCAGGCTGAGCGCAAGTTGGAGCAAGCGAACGAGGACGAAGCGAACGTACGCATCAGCGCGCATGTCCAGCTCCCAGCGTGTTTCTCACAGGAACTACTCAACTTCATCGCTGCGTTAGTCAAGGCTACCAAGGTCGTGGAACTGGAGAAAGAGCCAGGGGCGATGGAAGGCAAAATGTCGAATATCAAGGATTTCAGTCACGCCTTGTCCAAGGGAATGAAGGATAGCATGAAGAAGACGGTGGTAGATGGCATTATCAACGATAAGTGGATTGCGAAGATGGTCGGCAAAGTCACCAGGATGCTCGAGGAAGCCCAGGGAGATGTGGGTTATAGCGGTGATATTCCCGTCAAGCTCGAAAAGTATCGTTTGCCGGAAGGTCACCCGGAAGCCAACAAGATTCTTGCGTAGTGGTATCTCATGTGTATGTATTGCTGTACTGGGCGCACTCTAGTTTCTGGCTTCACCATTGTCCACGTGATGCCGCATGTGCGTCGGGCTAGACGGCTGCTTGCTCAGCAACTCCATCCCGACACACTTGATTCCGGGACGGCGCTTTCGGACATTCTTCATAGGAATACATCACTTCACCGTATAAGATAGAGCAGAAGCTCCCGCTAAAAGTACCTCACGCAACAACATCGCCACTAGCTATCAATAGAGCGGATCGATCGGATCAACTCTGGAGGGCCCAAGCGGGCTCCGCGCCGTGCGAGATCTCCGGCTTCTCGGAGTTCATGTTCTCCAGATGCTCGGCCGTGACGAATTCTGCGAAGCATAAGCGTGATCAGTATGACGTTCTGCTCAACGCCGATTGTTGAGAGACGCGGTGACTCACGATCAGCTTTAGTGGAGCTGAACCTCCATGCGGGGACCTTGTTCTCGAACAGGATATCAAGCTCGCCGTAAGATCGGCCGCGGGTCTCGGGGAGGCGTAGGAAACAGTACAGAGTCGACAGACCGGCGCTTCCTGCCCAGAACTGCTCGTTGTTAGTGATCGTCCAGAGAGGTGCGATTGATCACTTACCAGACCGCTCTTGGCGCCCCAGTTCCATGAGGTAGGGCTCAGCATTCGGGGGACGATGATACCGCAGATGATATTCATGATCTACTTGGGATGTCAGCTATTACTGGACTATCGTGAGCGTACGACAGTGCACTCACCTGATAGGCAATACGAGAAAGCACGATCGACTTCTGCCTCAATCGCGTTGAGGAGACCTCGCCGATGAGGGTATAACAGATCGGGCCGAGGGTGGCATTGTAGATCAAGTTGAGCATGATGAGGAGCGCGCCAATAGCGTAGACTGCGCCGTTACCCTTGGCGAAGCCGAGACCGCCGATGACGAGCAATACGATGGCCATGGTCATCATTCCGTATGAGTAGAGCGTTCGACGGCCGAAGCGCGTAAGCAGACCCCAAGAGACGATCGTGCCAATGATGAACATCGAGTTCAAGCTGTGCAAGTGCCGCATCAGCGGACGTCAGATGTATTGAAGGGAGGTGAGAATGCTTACACCATGTTCAAGCTGAACGCGAGGTTGGTGGAGATACCGGCTGTCTGGAGGAACTGGACACCTTGCCCAATGAGGTTCTCGCCCGAGAGCAGCTGCATCGCGAAGACCATCATGACGATCTCGGTTCTGCGACGGTCCGTCTTCTTGAAGCAGTCGGGGTACGATGTTCCGGCCGATTCCTGCATTTCCAACTCGTTGGTGTGGATCATGAGAGCCACAGTGTTCTTCGCGTCTTGTTCGGAGAACAGCTCGGGGTTCGTCAATCGCCTCAAACTGTGCTCGGCATCTGCAAGACGACCTTTGCGGACGAGCCACCATGGCGAGTCGGGGCAGAACCACACTACCAAGAAAAGCGGGATGACCCATACCCATCTGTCGACGTTGTCAGTTTGTACACGTCGAGGCAGCAGATTGCGTAGACTCACTGGACAACAAAAGGCATGCGCCATGACCAATCGCTAGCGATGGGGATGGTGGCCTTCACTACACCGGAAGACAAGAGGATACCGACACCCCAACAGAGGTTGACATAGGCGGTCAGATAACCTCGGAGTTGGATAGGGCAGACCTCGGACGCATAGGCCGTCGTAAGCGTTTGGAAGACACCTACGCGTGCATTAGCGTTGAGATGACGTAGTTTGAATCAGGTTGTGCTCACCCCATGGGATACCACAGAGGACTTCAGCGGCGACGAGCATACCGAGCGAATTGGCAAAGACGAAAATGAAGATGAAGCACGTGAGAGCAACGACCGAAACCATCATGACTTTTCGGGGACCGAATCTGTCCGCTGCCCAACCGTTCACGAGCAGACCGAGGATACCACCGGCGGAAGAGGCGTTGCTCAGTGCCGATTGCCATTGCGCAGGGATAACGTAGCCGTTCTCCGATACCGAGAGTGGGACGGCGACACCGAATCGCTTGAGGAAGTTGGGTTGTCCGTAGACTACAAGCAAGTACTCGTCAGCTAGTGCTTAGTCGAAAACAGGAGACTTTCCAAATACTCACAAGAACCGATGACGACTACGTCGTATCCTTCCATGATGAGCCTGAGCTAGGTCAGCCAACAAGCCACACGGCTAAGCGTACAGCTCAACTCACGCTCCACTGAGAGCCATGCTCCAGAAGATGGCCTGGTGACGATATCAGCGGAGAGCTCCATGCAAAGCCTATTGAGTAGGACTCACCCGCTTGTGCTTTTGAAACGCATCACGGAGAGAGATCTTGTGCTCGTCCGCATCTGCTTTAGCAGCATCGTTGATGACTTGGTGATCGAGCTTCTCCAACAACTCGGAGTTGTCAGCAACGAGGACTTTGCCGCTGGACATGGTGGATGAGTACTGGTACGGGTACGGATACTCGAGTAGCGGATGTCGGATGTGGGTGGGTAAGAGAGGCACCACGGGGTAGTCTGTAACCTATTATAAGGTCTCGGGCCTCAGGTCTGGGTGCATGCTTAAGCAAGCAAAAGCAGGTCGGACCATTTCTCGCTCGTCGTCCTGCTTCGGAATCCGCGATACACCGGTTCGAATCGGGCCGCCAAGAGAGCTGGCGATTCGGCACGCAAGACACATGACACACCATACTAGATATGGACAATATAGAGAATACAGAGAAAATTAGCCGGACCTCGTCAGGTCAATCGACGATTACAGTTATTCTACGGGACGTCTCGCATCTCGCATCTCACACCAATCCGCGATGACCCTACGATGCGCGGGGATTGGTTTCGGCTTAAGAACTGAAGTACTGTAAGTCTTCGATAATAATAGCATTGGTGTGGCCATGAGGGGCAATCGATCACAACTCACAGAATCACGTTTCCAGTTGCCCCGCGTGCTGCGCCTGCTGGAAATTACGGCTATCACGAGAAGCGCTACTGTACTCTGGTGCCTGACCATCTGGCTGTCATCGCCGTTAAGAGGCGTAATACCAGAGCAATGCTGTCAACACACAACGCTGTTCCAGCGCGGTCCGTTCGGCCCTTTTTCGGTCCGCCAGCACCATAATACCCGAATCATTGCATCTCGTTACTTGGCTAGACGTAAAGAGCCGAAGGAGCCGACCTCTATTCATCGCTCAACACGCCCGAGTCATGCGGCGCGAAAACGTGGAGAGCTGAGGACGGTGTCATGCAGGCGAGAGACATAGTGCGTGGTTGCGGTGAACATTGCTCAATATTATCTGCTTTCGACTTGGTCGCTCGAACAGAATAGATAAAAGATTTGAGTAATTTATCAGCGCAATATGAGGTTCATTGATGGATTGTGAGTTCCGCTGGTCCCACTCAGCGCTGACGTCAGATGGCATCGTCCTATAGGGCAGACCTTCCTCGGAGGTGTGGAAGTGGTCGAGGTCCTCTCAGAGTCCAAGGCCGGATTGGAGGTGCTCGTAGCGCCGAAACACGTAGCTTCACGCGGTGATACGCTGAACTGTGAGTGGGCTTACTCGGTGCAGCGCTGACCAGTCCAGCCGCTCTGCTTACCGTCAGTATCTCTTCGCCCGTCGATGATGTGCTCAAGGTCCGCGTCGAACATCATACTGTGAGCTCGAGTAGGCGTTGCTACGAGATGCACTTTTGCTGACTGATACACAGGGCCAAATCGCGCGTGGACCGAACTTTGAGCTGTTCCCGGACAGTGCTCCTGCCAAGCCGAAAACAAAGTTGGACAAGACCGAGAACCACCTCAAATTCACCTCTGGCAACCTCTCAGTAGACCTGAATACCGCCGCCAGATCGTACGGTCTCACCTTCCGCGATGGCGACAAGCTCTTGACCAATGTTGATCCGAAAGGACAAGCGGTGATTGACATGCCGCATCATCTGACTCTGGGTCAGGTCTCTTCCCAGACAGCACTAGCGACAGTGCACGACGCGCTCCCTTCTCGGGACCACGTATCGACGTCGCAGAGTTCGACGGGAGGCTGGGTCCGGTACATGTTGAATGAATTCACACTTGGGGTTGGCGAGACCATATATGGTCTGGGAGAGCGCTTCGGTCCGTTCGTCAAAAACGGCCAGAATATCAGTATATGGAACCAGGATGGCGGTACTTCCTCGGAACAGGCGTACAAGAACGTCCCGTTCTATCTGTCTTCGAAGGGATACGGCCTATTCGTCAATCACGCCGAGGAAGTCGAATTTGAGATCGGGAGAGAGAAATGCTCCAAGATCGGATTCAGCGTGCGCGGAGAATCGCTCGAATACTTCATCATCGGTGGTGGCTCGATGAAAGCTGCGCTGGCGAACTATGTCCGACTTACCGGCCTACCAGCGTGAGTCCAACAACACTACGGACAACGCGAAGTCTCATTACTGATGTTAATATCGATATCGACATAGCCTTCCACCAGCATGGACATTCGGTCTCTACCTCTCCACCTCGTTCACCACGTCCTACGATCAAGGTACCGTCTCCAGTATGCTGAAAGGCATGCGGGATCGCAATTGCCCCGTCAGAGTATTCCACCTCGATTGTTTCTGGATGAAGAGATACGATTGGTGTTCATTCACTTGGGATCCAGAGGCGTTCCCTGATCCCAAGCAGTACCTCTCAGATATCAAAAGCGAGTACAATGTCAAGGTACGTTCGTCTCTGACTTTCAACTAGAGGTATGCGCTAACAAGTCCAGGTCTGCGCGTGGGTCAACCCGTACATCGCCCAACGAGCTGCCATCTTTAAAGAAGGAGTTGAGAACGGATACTTCATCAAGCGAACAAACGGCAACGTATGGCAGTGGGATGGATGGCAGCCGGGTGAGGCCGAATATCATCCGCGTGTATAGCATGTTGCTGACTTCCATCACAGGCATGGCCTTGGTCGACTTCACCAATCCCGAGGCATACGCGTGGTACGCTGGCCTAATCCGGAAGCTCCTCGACACGGGTGTAGACACCATCAAGACCGATTTCGGAGAACGTGTGCCCCACCTAGATGTGGTGTATCACGACGGCTCCGATCCGTGGAAGATGCACAATTACTATGCGCAGATATACAATCAATGTGTATTTGACACGATCAAAGGCAAATTCGGGGACAATGAGGCTGCTGTATTTGCGCGAGCAGCGACTGCGGGCGGACAGCGCTTCCCTGTTCATTGGGGAGGAGATTGCGAGAGCACGTACGAAGCAATGGCCGAGACTGTTCGTGGAGGTCTGAGTCTGACTTCGTCTGGTTTTGCCTTCTGGTGAGTGATCACGTAGCACGGCGTCACAAGTGGCTGTGCTGAACCAAAGTCTCGTGCAGGTCGCATGATATCGGTGGATTCGAGGGACATCCAGATCCGAAAGTCTTCTGCAGGTGGTTAGCATTCGGTCTCTTCTCCTCGCACGTGAGTAGTTTATCATGTCCATCACGTTATTCACGTGTATTCTTCACGAATGCTGACAGCGGAATGGGACAGTCGCGATTACATGGTTCTGGATCATATCGCGTCCCGTGGAACTACGGCGACGAAGCCGTGGCGATCACTGCCAAGATGGTCAAAGCGAAATTACGGCTTATGCCATACTTGTACGCGCAGGTGAGCTGCACAATTCCAGTCTGGACATTAGATGTGTGTGCTGATCCGTACTCTAGGCTATCAGGGCGCACGAGACGGGCATTCCTGTTATGCGAAGTATGATACTGGAGTTCCCCGATGATCCCGCTTCGGCGCACCTCGATCGTCAATAGTGAGTCTTCGAGCACAGTATACTTTCGAAAGTAGCGTGAGGCGTGTAGCTGACAGAGCTTAGTATGCTGGGCGAGTCGGTCCTCGTCGCGCCTGTGTTCCACGATAGTACGGCCACGTACTATATTCCCAAAGGGGCATGGACGTGTTTCTGGACGAACGAGGTAGTTCATGGACCCCGATACGTTACGAAGGAGGTACCGCTCGACATGATCCCGGTGTTCATTCGCCCCAATACCGTTTTGTTACTTGGTCCAGAAGACGTCACTGTGCCGGATTACGAGTATGCCAATGTCGAGTTGGAAGTTCGTCGGTATCAGTTGCATGAGAAAGATGACGGAAAGGAAGAGGTAGAGGTTCATGTGCCTGTAGGTAAAGGCGCAGAGTGGGCTGGGAGCGTCAAGGTCGGGACGAAGAGCTTGGAGAAGGGGAAATTCAACTTGATTGAAAGTCAGAATTGAGTTACTCGAGCACAATTTGACTAGTACAATACAATATTTCATATCAGACAAGATGCGCATGCATGACTCTTCGCTTGTGTGGACCTGCAACTCCTATCGACCATATCTTCGATGATGCTGCACGATACATACCCTCCATACTGCATATTGCCTCGTTCGTCTACTACAGTCTCCCTAGAAGGGACACGAGATTAGCCCACGCGGCCATATCGTCGGATCCGACGAAAGCACGCGCCGACTCGGATCTGCGACCGAGATCCACTTTCGAGTAATTTGTCACCAGACATATAATACAGACCGGACATGTTCTTTCTCTCACGATGCTCTACCACCCATGCCATCGAAGACAAGCGCACAGACGATGACTGCAGTGAGTAGCTATTGCGCGCCGAAAAGAAGGAGAAAGGTAAAACGCTGACACGAGCGCAGATCAAGCGCGTCTACCCTTCCACTCCGTCAGCTAGCGGTTCATGCGCACTATCAATCCTCGATTCTGCTGTTTCCAACTACACTATCAGCGGCGCAGTTTGGCTCTTCTCCCCACCTACGCCTACACCTTCACCTGGTTCATCGTCGACACATGACCCTGAGCGACTAGAGCAATCGCTCGGAAGCGTTCTGTCTTCGTATCCCGAGTGGTGCGGGAAACTCCATCTGGTCAAATACGAGCCTGAACTTTCCCAGCGACAGCAACAGCGACAAACGACCGATCATACGAAGAGGTTCGGTCGTGTGCATTTGACCTGGGGCACGGACGGCGATCCAGGCGTACAGTTCGAGGTAGTCAGGCGAGATGATACACTTGCGCAACACCTTCCTTCCCAAGTCCCAGACCACGAAGGGGTATACGACAACTCGACAATAAACGACGCCGACCTCTTCCCCTCTTCAGCATCTCTGGTCAAGCTTCGCGCGCCACCTTCAGCCTCACCCACTAAGCCATGTATGCTAGTGAAGATAACCGCTTTCGCGTGCGGCGGAGCAAGTGTCGCAGTGGGATTACACCATTCGCTCGCTGATGCTGCGGGTTTATCCTCCTTCATGCGCGATTGGGCTTCGGTCCATCGACAACTCCTCAACAACGGAACTATCACACTCCCGTTTAGGCCGCTGGAGCCATTCAAAATAGACTCGTTCGCAGCGGGCAATATCGATGCCGAGAGCGAGGATGGTGAATTGAAGGATACGGCGGAACGACTGCCTAGACTCGCACTAGATTTCTGGGCTTCGGAAGCGGACAAACCACCCATGATCTCCTCCCCCACTACACCTCATCCATTCATCGTACCACTCGATCAACAGCTGGGTGAGGTGCGAGGTAAAGCTGTACCCTGGAAATCGTGGGAGTACGAGAAAGCTGTCAAAGATCACTTGTTCGACTTCACCCCGAGACAGATAGATGCGATCTGGCGACGGGCAAGTCAGGATGGTCGTAAAGTGTCCAAACTGGATGCGCTGCTTGGTCATCTGTGGAAGATCGTCGTGCGCGCACGACAATTGCATCTTAACGACAACGATAACGATGCGAGTACGTCCTCTATGGCAATCAGTATCGGACTACGACAACGACTAGGCCTCGAACCATCCTTCAGAGGAAGCCCCATCATCCTCCTCGCAGCGAGCCTTCCCGCTTCTACCATACTCGAGGACTCATCGTCAGAGATCGCGTCAACAATTCGACGATCGGTCGAAAGCGCAACACCATCAGCTATCTCAGCGCTATTGCATCATTATGCCTTCGCACTGGATCCAATACGCGAATGGCATGCGTTCATGGGCAACAACCATCTCATGGTGACCAGCTGGTTGGGTAGTGGAGGCTATGAAGTGGACTTTGGCTCTGGTCGACCGGTGTGTGTCACTAGTCAGATGTGGGCTATAGACGGCTTGGTCGTTATCATGGACGCGGTGGAGAAAGATGCTGGAAGGGAAGGTAACTCTGGCTCAGATCGGGTCAGTACAAGTAAGCGGTGGTACGAAACGGGCACGAGAGTCAGGTTGTTCCTCCAGGATCAAGTCATGGAGCGGGTACTAGCGGATCCAACGTTGTTCAACTAGAATACTAGAGTACTAGAGTGTACCGAGCAGTTTCAGTCGTACATGTACAAGTAGTGTAGAGTAGCGGCTGTTCCCGGTACAAGTAGGACCGATGATATTTAGGCCAGATGGTGCGGCCAGATGTCCTCCGACTTAGCTCTCCCGTCTTCGCCCTCGCGACGTCACTAGTACTCCATACCGCCTCGTTCCTGTACCTTGACTCTCGTTCTCTCGTACTGGTACACCTTGTGCTCCTTATCGCACGTGCATGCGAACGCATGTGTTCGCTTCATATGTATGTATGCATGCACGTATGTGCTCGAGTATCCGTATCTATATATGCTCCGCTAATGCATATGATATACATGATGGTCCGCATGTGGATCGCACAACCACACGCACGTTGTGTGGAGTAGTGGAGTTACAGCATGCATGAGTTGTCGACTAGCACGAGGCTGAAGATCAAGATCAGCGATTCTGGTTCTGGTTCTGTTCCTTGCAGCGATGTATAAGTTAAAATGACCTCGAAGATGAATGCAAGAAATGATCAGTCTAGCTAGCTACTGTACTCGAGTATACTGATAATCACGATGCTAGCTCTCTTGCCCGTCCTGCTGGCGCTGACGCACTCCGGCGTCAAAGCATGGCAATACGATAATCACACTTGTGCCATCCAACCGCGTTTCTACTCCTGTGAGAACACTACGAGTATACTCGACACGTGCTGTTCTCCAGTCCAAGGTCTTGTCCTCGTCGCGCAGGTGAGCGAGTGTCCTCCTCATGTCCACGCTGTATCGTCGTACCGTTGTGTAAAACATCGATCGCTTTTACTTACTGACCGATTGTTCTTGAATCAAGTACTGGGACACGGTGAGTCGTTGTCATTATTGACAGTGGCGAGATGCACGAGCGACTTACTGAGACAACGCAGTACACCGGTCTCGAGAGCCAGGGTTCCGTCCTACCCAAAGGCCATTGGGGGATCCACGGTCTCTGGCCTGACAACTGCGATGGGTCTTACGGTGCGGCACGCCTCTACTGTCACCCTTCTCCCATTTTTCACCTCTCTTTGTATCATATATCCAGCTACATGAACTAAAAGTTTGTTTTACGTCAGGCCAATACTGCGATTTGGAGAGACAATACGATCCCTCCCCCTCGCCTAATACGACCACGGGCACATCGTCCGGAACGCCTGTCCCAGCGTGGACTGGCGGGGATATCATCACGCCCCTCCTCAACAAATACGCAAAGTACGATCTTCTCGCGTATATCAACAAGTACTGGAAGAGCCAGGTGAGCCAGAATCGACTATCATCTATGAACTAGCAGCGTCTCGCCCTAGATTCACCAGTGCTGATGCCGAAGCTGGGTTATATAGGGCTCGGCAGACTGGACGTTCTGGCAGCATGGTGAGTGTCGCTCTTCTCATCTACTGTTGAGTATATTGAGCTGACCAACTCGATTGCAGAATTCAGCAAGCACGCCGTAAGTCTTCTCCTCCCCTCATTCCCTCCTACGTCCCAATTGGCGATCTTCCTTGTCCCGCTGGTCCCACTTGTTCCCCTCGTCCACTTGGCCCACATGTATCACTTGGCCCGCTTGATTCCCTGTCCCAACGGATTTACTAATCGATACGACCCCAACATCGCAGACCTGCTTCTCGACATACGACGTAGGCAGCGGCTCCTCGCCCAACTGCTACGGCCTAGAATACGCAAACGACACCGAAGCATCCATAATCGACTTTATCGAGTCGGTCGTTCGAGCGCAGATCCAGTACCCCACTTACACATGGTTGGAGGAGGCCGGGATCGTTCCTAGTAATTCAACGAGTTATGCGCTTGCGGAGATCCAGAGTGTGCTCGCGGAGGCTTCGGGCGCTGTGCCTTATGTCAGTTCTTCTCTCTTCACTCTTCTCTCTTCTCTCTCCTCTCTTCCATCCCTTCTCCTTTCTCCTCTTCCGCTCTCTCTCCCTCTTCCCTCTTCTCTCTGTTGTCTCCCCTATCTTCTCCTTCCTCTCTTCCTTGGAATTTGTTATATGATTCATCAGCGCATCAGGACAGTGGGCTCACGCAATACTCTAACAGCTCGGATGCTACGGGACCAACCACACCATCCTCGACGAGGTATGGTACTACTCCCACTCCCTCGGTCGGCCTCAGGACGGGTGAGTCCGATTTCCCGCTCACTCCTCACCCCTCACTCCCCGCTCTCATCTCGTACCCCTCTGTCGTTCCGAGTTGTGAAGGCACTGGCTCATCTCCGTCCACGATGCAATAGCGTCTTCAAGCCAGTCAACGAGACCGGCTCGTCGAGCTGTAATACCACGCTCCCCATTTGGTACTACGAGCGTACGTCTGGCTCGGAGCAGTGAGCGACGTATGTTTGAAAATGTTGTGTTGAGGAAGATGAGGATGAGATAGTCAAAAAGAAAAGGTCAGTATGGCCATATAGCTCTGATAGTCAGTATAGGTGATCGCGATATACTATAATATTGTAGAACTCGGGCGCTTGTCCCAATAATGCACTCGAATTGGAACGTGTGCTCATTACTCATGGGTAATGCATGCAGAGGTATCGATGTACTGCGCGATTCGTCAGCTCTAGACTTCTTCGCAGTAGCAATCGCAAAACGCGGAACTCACTTGACAAATGGTGGTATGGCCGGGATACAGGGTATATGATATATATAACAAATGACAACGTCGACAAGCACGCACACATGTTGAAGAGGGCGAGTACTTCGGCCTCCCAAACATCCAAAACCTCATTAACCACATCTATAGCTCTGCTACGCTGACCAAGGTCTGTCGATGGGCCCAGCTAGGACCGGACATCGTGCAGGTCGGTTCAGCGCACTCCATGTACAATGATCTCTCCGCCGTCTTGAGATCGCCTCCCAGATCCAGTCGACGGCTTTGAATGGTACACCACGCGCCCACCCGTCTGCGAATGAATCAGCACCTGCCAATCACTTAGTTACACGAAGAACTCACCAAGCCACCATCGGACAAAAGGCGTTCGCAATACGCCGTTGTGCCATTGGTACCAGTTCTCATCGTATGCAATCTTCACAGAGGGGTTGACATATATGCGTGGTGGTCGCTCGGTGGTGTTGTACAACCGGTGAAGGTCGTAGTTGAGTAGGAAACATTCGCTGTGATCGCATGCCTCAACTCCGGACTCGCGGAATTGTAAAGGCAATTCGAGAGAGGGCGACATGCGTGATGTGGGGTATGAAGCTGTGGGCCAGGCTTGTCAGTCGTGTCGATCGGGGCATCAAGAGGAAGATGCCACACTCACAGTTGTCCACCATCTTCCACCCTCGCTTCTTCAACCGCGTTGGTTCCTCCCTGTACTCTCTCACTTGCGCTAGTAATGGCGCAGCTGGGAGAACGACCGCACCGTTCCAGCACGCGGCGACGGGAAAGACCTTTTCGTGCTTGATGAGATTGACTGTTTGTGCGTCCTTTGCGTACGGCCAGAAGGCTCTGAAAGGTGCACCGCAGACGTCGCGGATAACCCAGGTGTCATATAGACCTGTAATTCATCAGTCAAAGAATTTTCCGTGACTGGTGTTTCGGTGACTCACCTGAAGCACCAAAGTCCATGGCACAGGCCATATCATAATCGGGCTCCTCCTCGTCGCCTACACGCGTCGCGATTAATCGCACGATAGCTTGATAGGTGAAGTAGACGTCGTTGAGGAATAAGACTTTGGTGAACGAGTCGTAGTCCGATAGTCGGACTTCGTCGTCTTCGCTCTGCAATGGCTCCAATGCCCTATTCCTTGCTCGCGCAAGATAGGCTATCCGTTCTGGCGAGGTGTTGTAAGGCCACACTCTGTCGTCGCTGGTCTCTGTGATGATGCGATGGCGGATGCCTCTGGTTGTTAAAGTCGAACGGAACTCGTGTAAGAGTATTTTGGTGTGATCTTGGCTGTTGCTCTCGTATACGGAGATGAAAGTGTTCTCTTCGCCGACTATGGTGCAGGAAAGGATGTCAGTATGGATCACGGGGTGAGTGTGCCAAAGGCAGATTGGATCAGGCAGTGGATTGATTGAAAGGCAGACCACTTACGATATGAGCACAGCTTGAGAAGCTCGTCTGTCCATGTAGGCAGCACTGCTTCGTTGTTGTACAAGTTCGCAGCGATCATATACCGGGCCGGCCTATCTCCGTCCATCCGTGACAAGACTGGAAGCTCTTCTCTTTGTTGCTTGAACCCTGCGCTAGCCCAGTAGACGAGGAAGATGGTTGCTAATGCCAAGAAGACTCTGCGCTTGTTCGACCAGGTTGGCTTGTTGACAGCCGAGTTTTTGAGTACAACGAATATGACCCCTATCCACGTTCCTGAAGTCCACAGCACCAACGCGACTACAAAACCGATGTACGCGTGTACAGTGGTGAAGAAGGGGTATATCCGGAACAAGAGCAGTGTGGTCAGGAGCCCGACTACGGCGCAAGCTGCCAGGAGAGGATCTCGCGTGGTGACGGATGGTGAAGGCGAGCGTGATCGTTTCAGTGTCGATGTCCACGCCGGGTCGTACTCTTTGTAGTAGCCCTCCAGGTCGTCTTCCGAGCTTCCATAGCTGGTGTAGTCCTCTTGACTACTGTCCTCTGAAGACGCGTACTCATGTTCCAGAGGTGCCATGGGAAGAGGGCCGAGCGCGGAGCGGTTGAGCGGTTTTGATTTGAAAAGGTGCTCGGTGGAATTAAAGAGTTCTTGGCTGTAGGAAAAGAACGTGGGGTGTAGAGAGCGGGGTTGGTGGTGGTGATGAAGCGTGAGCGGGCAGAGACGTGAGACGTGATGTGAGTGAAGCGAGAGAGTCGTGTCTGTCTATGCAGCAGAGTATTAATGTGAGAGTGAGTGTTGAAAGAGAGTGTGGTGTAAAGGATGCATTGGAGTTGAATGAGTGGTATTGAATAGCAGTACTAGCAATAGTTGTTATGCTGTGCAGTGCAGTGGTGCGTGCTGGTGCAGTGGTGGTGCAGCAGTGCAGCAGTTACAGTGACTTTGCATCAAATGGAAATAATAACAACGGTGAAAATTCCTTTCCCTTTTCCCCCCGCAGTTTGCCAGTTTGTATTGTTAGTACACTGTTTACCTATGACCCTGAATTAGACCGTGGACGGAGTACTGCGCTTTGGCTTTTCGCTGCTACGCACCGCGACTCGTACTGTGTATGCATCGTGATGCGTGATACCGAAGAGATGCCGAGCGCAGCGCAGTCGCCCATATGCACCGAGCATGTCCCGCTGCTGCTGCTGCTGCTCCGTAGCATAGCATATCGCTTTACTACGAGTGCTACGAGTATACCGAGCAGCAGTCAACAAAGGAGTGAAATCCAGTGAAATCCAGTGAAAAGGGAAGCCCCCGCGTCATTAGCCTCTTCCACTCGTCCTCCTATGTATTCTGCCTCTCTCTGCTCTCGCGCCTCTCCTTCTCCCTCCCCCATTCTCCAACGGTGGAATGCTGTAACGCGGCGTATTTCCCTTGATTCCCCTGGGCAGCTTGTGACTATCCCTGAGATGCATCATGATCAAACGTCATCAAATACTACCACTAGAGTACTAGAGTACCAGAGTACTTGCATGCATGCATGCATGTATACAGCAAAGTCTCCAAACGTGACTCGCGATGAGTTGTGAAATTCTCAGAGGATCAGGATCACATGCACGGAAGGAATACTTTCCTACTACTACTCTTTGCACTCTATGTGCGCGTACACCGCTTTGCCAGTCTGAAACACTGCTCGGTCTCGGAGAATAACTCTCGGTCTCGGCGCATATCCAGCCCTTGCAGTTGAAGTGATCTCAAGCATCAAGCATCAAGCGCCAGTCTCATTCCGAATGATCTGACGCATAGGACGTTGACGTTGGTGATCGGACACCTTGGTGTTCGTGTTTCTTAGGTCGTACGGATAGATTATTCTCAAGCAGAAACATCTTGGCATACATATATGTACGTCCCATACAACCAGCCTTTACGACTCGTCCTACTTGTCGTACTCATGTTCCAGTGGAATAAGTCAAGCGCACTTGCTCGTAGCTGTCCGCCGGATCGTTCCCGGGACTATGCGAGATGACCCATAGATCCCCTACGCCTGATCCTATTCGTGGCCCTGATCCTAGACCTCCCGCATGCCAATCATTTGACACCGCAGCAATCAAATGAGAGTGGTTCAGCGGCGTGATACCCACGTGCGCTGCGTCGTGTATACTCCCGATAACGGGGATCAGAGTCGGTATGCTGGGAGTTGGGTACCGAGTACCCGCCAAGTCGGCGGCTGAGGGCGTCCATATGTGATATAGCGCTTTTGCTTTTCCGTCATCTAAAGGAGCAAGCAGATAGAGTGCGCTGCCGTCTAGTGAGAACTGGAACCAGAATCGATGATCGGTACTCAGTGAAATTGAACTACTTTGCTCAACTGAGAGCAGGAAGAGCATGAGCCCACTCACCAGCACTGAACTCGCGTTCTTATCCCAATCAAGGGGTACATCCAACGTCTCCTTTCCATCATACAGCCGTAATTCTCTTTGTCGTCCTAGTCCAAAACGGCCTTCCAACCAGGCCACGAGTCCTCTGTCTGATGTGAACGCAGCAGTAGAGACATCGTCGATGCCTTCACTGCTGAGCTTCACGAGGCCGGCTGATGGCCGGGTCAGATTGAGGGTGTACAGCTATTCCAGAGTCCCAAATAAGCGTAAGCGCCCCACGCATCTGTGGTTGGCAAGAAAGAATCATTGTGCTACTTACTGAAGTTTTGCCTGTGGCCGGATGTCGCGCAGTGATAGCTATAGTCGTGGAAGAGATGGTAAAGTCCAGTATATCCTAAAGAGCTGGTGTTCAGCATGTGATCAATACTGTAATAGCGAAACGCACCATATCCCAGCCATCCAGCTCCGAGTTCAAATGCTGAAGAGTCCACGACCCATTCCTTCTCTCGAATTCATACAGCACGACCCTGCCGCCTTCCTCTGTACTACTCTGAAGAGCTAAGACACGCGCTTGAGCCGTGTACAGGACTTTCGTCACGTCGCCCAGAACCTCGATCTCATCCAACACTTCGCCGAGTGACGCGCTCGGGAGGTAGGCTGGTGGCAGGGTCGTGTAGTTCAGATAGCGTACGGCTATCTCCCATGATCCAGTCCCTTTCGGTGTGCGAGATATCGAAGGAGCAGATGATGATTGCGCAGAGGAGGAATGAGAAGATGGGGAGAGAGAAGGACGGATAGTCAAGAACGTGTCGTCGGATATAAATGTGTACACGGACCCAAGGGACGCGAGGCTGTCGAATGCCGAGGGGACTTTGAACTGGGCGTTAATGGCCAGGAGGTGCAGCTCGTGCTCGTGTGCCGAGCTAAACCGTGCTATTATCAGTACGCGCAATTGCTGGTTCACTGATGAAGATGAAGAAGACACTTACTTTGCACTATCACCGGTACCGTCGGACGTCGAGAGACTGATCACCGCAGCGTCTCCGGAAGGATTCAGCGCCCAGCTCTCGATCCGACGTTCGACGGCATTCTCGCCCTTTTCATGATGTCCCCATTTTACCCCGGGTAGGAAAGGTTGTTGATGCGGTAACGCCTGTATCGTCGACGACAACAACAACAACAACAAAACCGACAGAGCACGCATGATTATGGATGAATGTACGTTCAAGGGGAAGTACTTGATCAGAGAGAAGACGCCATACATGTATACATTCGTACACCTTCTGGGGTGACTGACGACCGTCATCCTCGTCAGTATGGTGAGCTCAAATGCGGTTGAAAACCAGCTCGGAGCTGAGCCGGAGGTGCGGAAAATCGTCCTGACTTGGTTGTATCTTGATTGGGTGCTCTCTACATCGCTTTTCTTGCTGTCTATTTCAGTGATTGTATTGAAGCCGTGCGGTGGTACTATTCTCTCGATCGTCCCTCATATGCCTATCGCATGCATGAGTATCGTACAAAGTGACCTGACGCTAATCTACGCCCACTCTCTACCTCCACCAAGAGGGATGACCTGGCCATTAACGTAGCTCCCCGCGCGACTCGCGAGCCAGAGCGCCGTTCCAGCAATATCCTCCTCCTCGCCACCCCTCTGCAGGGGCACCAGCTCTCGCGCGCGCGCAAGCATACTCCGCGGGTTGGCCGGATCGTTCATCTGACTCGGGAAGTATCCAGGCGAGATCGCATTGACTCTTATTCTGTGTTCACGGAATTTGGAAGCCAGTAAGCGCGTTAAATGGTTGACGGCGGATTTGGAGACTTGATAAGCTGGCTGATGGATTGCGGGGTCCGACATGACCGAGCCTATCGAAGAGATATTTATTATCCGTCCTCCATCTTCAGAGGCGGCTAGGAGGTGCAGGACTGAGACGGAGAGGAAGTAGAGCGCTTCGACGTTTACGGCGAATGTGTCCGACCATGTTTCTGCTGGAGAAGAGAGGAGCGCAGCTTGCAGTTCGGGCAGAGGCGTGAGATGGGAGCTGGGCGGATCGGGGTAGACCGTCCCTGCGCTGTCGATCAGGACGTCGAGTCGGTCGAGAGTTGATACGAAGCTCGTCACTGCCGCGCGGTCCGATACATCCGCCGCTATCCTATACCCAAAGAGCGATGATCAGTCCCATTACTCTACATCCTTTTGACTTATGAAGTGAGATGGACTCACACATGCACTTGTCCACCACTTGATGAAGCGAGCTTGTCCAACAGAACTTTCGCCTCTTCAAGCTTCTCTCTCCGCCGTCCGACGATATGGACTACAGCGCCATTCGATACGAATCCTTTGGCCATGTACAGGCCTGAGTGACATGTCAGTCTTTCAGCTGGGGTTGTTGAGGAATGCACTGTCGACTCACCAAGACCAGTCGCAGCACCTGTGATCAACACATGTTTCCCCTTCACTGAGAAGAGTGAGCTGGTTGAGAAATCGTGCGCTTCCGATGGACTGCTCATTAAAGCTGCTGGTCAATCCGAGTCAAGTTCGATTATGGCGGAAGATGATGGGTGGCAACTGCTCTCGTGCTCGCCGGTAGGATGGAGAATGATGTAATAGTCCAGTTTCACAGCTAAGCTGAACAGAGTCGCATCTCCATGCGTGCTCCTCAGGTACTCGGACAGCTCACTGATGCCGGACAGGCAACACAGCACTCCTGAACCCGCTGCGCGCTTGGAAACGGAGTAACAAATGGCACGCCATCGCACATCGACTTCGGCGTTGGAAAGGATTCGTCAGCAGGATGAATGATGCAGCGTTGCGTGCTGTCTCCTGCGGCTAGCTCTATGCTCTACTCCGAGATGCACAAGCATCGAGCGACGAGCGGAGTGCAGACCGCTTTTGGTTTCGGAAATGGGTGAGCCCGGATTTCGGATGACGCCATCCCTAGCAATTCGACTGTTTTCGTCCGAGATCCGGCAGATCCGAGTCGCACGAATATACTGTACATGGGTTGACAGTTGGTATGACATACTCATACTTCGATGCGGGCAAACTATTGCTTGCCCAGGGTCAGAGCCGTCGGCATCAGGCTTCGGATCAGGTGCATATCGTACCTATATCGGTCATTGGTCGCATGCATCTGTATCCTGTATGTGTTGTACACTGCCTCCCCTTCATCTTCTGTGATTCGTACTTGTTCGATTGACGACCGTCGCTACCGAGCTGTACTTGCACAAGAGCCATGTCAGAGTCTACGCCTCTACTGGCGTCTACCTCGCCCAGAGAGCGACCAGGTTTTCTGTCTCCTCTGGACATAGTGCTAATCTTACCAGGTCAGTCATCGAACCCTAATCGCTCTCACTATCTACGTTCAGCTATACTGCAAGCATGTCCAATAGACTACGTACTGATCTGCTGTACTACCGTGATGATGCCACCATACAGCGCTACTAGGCAACCTGCTGCTCGCCGCGCTGGAGACGACCATCGCTGCGTCGACGCAATCGTCAGTCGGAACGTCATTTAAAGCGACCAAGAATATAGGTAAGCTACTGTCTCAGCTACCTCAAAGAACAGGATCCAGTATCCAGGGCCGGTCATGAGCTTACCCGGGTGCTCGTGGGTGAAAGCATGGCTCGCGACCAGCTATCTCCTCGTGGCCACAGCCATCCAGCCGGTGAGCCACCACACGCAATTCAATCCAATCTCGGCCAGAAGTTGACATACTATACTGTACTGAAACAGCTGTACGGCCGCGCATCCGACATCTTCGGGCGAACCAGAGTGTACATGTTCGTCCTGATTACCTTCACCCTTGGTTCGCTGGGGTGCGGGCTGAGTCGGAATATGGGGGAGATGATTGCTGCCAGAGCATTCTGCGGGATCGGCGGTACGTCGCCTTTCATACTAATCCAGACCAACTCTGCTATGGCAGAAGCCCGGAACGAAGTCGGCACTCAGCTGACCGCGCTGTACTCGCAGGAGGCGGGCTGATCACTATCAGCCAAGTCTGCGCGTGGGATTTGTTGCCTATACGATATCGACCGCTGTACCAAGCTGCCAACAATCTCACTTACGGTGTGAGTCGCGGCTGCCTACCGTCTACCATCTACCTGTGCTACTGACTGTCGCTCGGTGTGCTCCAGAGCTAACTTGTAAATCTTCAATTTGATTGATGATAGCTCGGAAGCGCGCTAGGAGCTACACTCGGTGGCTTCTTAGCAGACACGATAGGATGGAGAGCGGGATACCTCCTTCCTGTCCCTATCGCTATTATGTCCACTGTTGTCTTCTTGACGCGCGCTCGACCGAAACTTGCTCAACTCCAAGAGGAGGTCGGTGCTGGAAGTGATAAGCAAGTGAAGCTCGGTGATATCGACTTTGTAGGAAGTGCTTTACTAGTGAGTCAGGTCCATCGTCTTCTAGTCTTCGTGCTTTTTGCGACAAACACGCAGGGTGGATGGGAAACTTTGCTCACTCAATCGTCCTATCCGATGATTCTAGCTAGTGGCCATCACGCTTCTCATGCTGGTCATCAACCTCGGAGGCGACATCATCCCGTGGGCATCACCGCTGATACCTATCCTCGCGACCTCGTGCGCGCTACTCTTCTATGTCTTTTACCAACACGAGAAGAACGCTCCTCTGCCTGTCTTGCCTGTGAAACTGGTCAATTCGCGATATATGATCTCGCAAATTGGCTTGAACCTCTTTGGCTGTATGGCAGTATCCGGAGTGAGCCCTTCCGTCCCCTCCCCCACTGCCGCATTGATAAACAAACAGGATTATAAGACTGATCACGTTGTTCCTGTCTATGACTGCTACAGGCACTATACACTATCCCGCTCTACTTCCAAACAACACTCCTAACGAGCGCGGCAACGGCCTCAAGACGATTACTCTACCCAACCTTGATAGCGCCCATCGGATCAATAGCCACAGGACTCTACCTCCATCGTCATCCTACCGGAGCACGATCATGCCAGCGACTAGGCGCTGCGCTGATGTTGTTAGGAACGACGTTGATGTTCGTGATGACGTGGGAGAGGAATGATGATAAGAGCGAAATATGGTTCGCGGCGCATCTCGTCTGGGTGCATGCGGGTATGGGACTGCTGTTCTTGTCTAGCTTGATTGACATGTTGGCTGTAGCGGGCGACGGTAAGCTATTCACCTCGCTTCATAGCACCGTCAGTTGGTCAACAGTATACAGCTGATAGCACGTTGCACGCTGAAGACCACGCAACGGCAACTTCGCTGGTGTTCACGCTTCGATTGATAGGCACGATCTTGGGCGTATCAGGCTCTCAAGCTGTATTCCAAGGGGTGTTATTGGACAAGCTAAATGCCAGCTTCAGCGATGACTCCGTGCGTTCTGTCGTCCTGCTCGTACTTCATCCGATCCTGCGCTCCTCTCTTAGATCGAGGAAACATGAAGCTGATAGAACCGCTGTTATGGATTGACCAAAGGTGATCCAACATATCCGTCAGTCGGTCAAATACCTCGCCAACCTCGAACCAGCAGCGAGAACAATAGCTATACAATGTCATCTGCAAGCTTTCCAGGCTACGTACGCGTTCCTGGCTGCAGTAGGGATGTGCGTCTTCCTCAGCGTCCTGCTCGGTATACGCAGTAGATAGTGATTTGAGCGTGCATATGATGCATAGAGCATACATATGGTACTTGATAATTTTAGGGAAAGCGATGGTAACTTGATCGCAGTCGCAGCGCTGGCGTCAGATGGCGACATCGATAATAAATTGTTAATTGTTGATTGTTTGGTAATTGTAATTGTTACCGATTATCACCGTACCACATGTTTGGTTCTCTCGCCGCTCTGTCGGACTTCGGGCCAGTAGGCTAGTATCATGCATACTCTGCGTCGACGAATGCAGAGGAAGACAGTTCTCAACCAGGTACATGAAATTGAACTGTACATTGAATGTCTTCTTGCTATTGTCCGTTAATACTGCAATACTGAAATTGTTGAGAATCATCAAGGGAAATGAGCTTGCTATCGGCCTCGTCGGCAGCTCCGGTTGCGGGGCCATCAACGATTAGAGTGACCAGGACCGAAGTATCTCCCGAGACTAGTACTCAAGCTGGACTCGGACTTGGATCACTGGGTTACGCAGGACGAGAACAGAGTGAATCTCTGATTGGCAGTGGGAGCGGGCACGATAAGCGGAAGAGAGGCGATGGATCTGGAGGCGCAGTCGCAGGCGGAGCGGGGGGGAAATCAAAGACTTTACAAGCGTGCGACCGGTGTCGAGTCAAGGTCGGTCCAGTTATCCTCCTCTCTCATCGACTCCCTGACTGCTTGAACGCGCGTTACTTGCTAAGAAGTAGCTGAGCTGATAGTGCGCCTTCGATATTTTGACGAGCGCAGAAAACGCGCTGCGAAGCCGCTCCACCGGGCTCAGCGTTGGATACCTGCCTATCATGCCATGGAATCGACAGCACATGCACTTTCGATCTGCCCATAACTGCCTCGAGGTCAAAACGGATTCGGAATGGAGTGGGCGTTAGCGTCAGCCT